>JAAAKG020188781.1:0-24921 GCA_010014905.2 Druon quercuslanigerum | reverse complement strand
ATAGAACTTGATTGAACGTTTACTTCACATGGGGTTCCGCCAGCTTAATGTTAAGCTAGCGTAACCCACGGTTTTTTAAAAAAAAATTAGCCTTAAATGAGCCCTTAATTATGAAATAGGTTTCAACTTAATTCGACAATGTGGTTATGTCAGCTTAATACACCTAAATTTTTTGAATTATTGCCTCAAATTTAGAAACTTTGATCATTTAAAATTCGGGAACTTATAAATAAGTTGTAAGTTTCTGAACTTTTAAGATTTACATTTTACAAACTTATTATGTTCGCTTTATTATTCTATTTAATTAAACCAAAAGAGATAGTTTTGAAATGCAAATGTTTTGAAATCCTGATAACTATCAAATCTATATTAATAAACTTCACAGGAATTAATAGTTTGATTTTTAACTAAAAATATACTTTTGTAATCAAAAATGGAATCGTACAATCTTCAGATAAAGAAATGAATTTTCAACAAAATAGTTGAGTGATTAACCAATGAGATTGATTTTTAACTAAAAACGCATTATTAACAAAATACATACATTATTTGAACTTTCAACTAGTATTTCCAACAAAAGCATGTTTAGTTTCAATAATAAAACATTTGAATTTAACTTAAAAAGTAGAATTGTGACGAAAGAGTAGATTTCTCAACCAAAAAAAATTAATTTTCAACCAAAAAGACAAAGTTTCAAAAATAGTTGAATTTTCAACCAAAAAGACGAATTTTTAACCAAATGGTAGAACTTTCAATGGCATAATTTAGTTTTTAACAAAATATTTAAATTTTTAACAAAGAAGATTTATTTTTTACCAAAGATACACTTTTTACAAAATACATGAATTTTTAATCCAGATTAATTTTCTACAAAAAAACGAATCTTTAATAAAAGATGAATATTCAACAAAACTTTCAATCTTCAAATAAAAATTTAATTTTTCAAGAATTAGTTCAAATTTTAATTAATGAGTAGAGTAATAAACTAAGCAGTATGTTCAACAACAACAAATTTAATTTTTAACTAAACATTTAATAGTTTATATTTTAAACAACAAAAAACCTAATTCTAAATAAAAAATTTTGAATTAAACTAAAAAAATAAAAATTGTGATAAAAGAGTAGATTTCTGAACCGAAGCAGATTCATTTTTTACCAAGCAGTTGCATTTTAAAACAAAAAAGATGAATTTTCATAAATTAAAATTAATTTTCTACCGAAACAGGTGAATTTACAATTAAATAGTTCAATCCTGAAACAAAAAAAAAAGATTACTTTTCTATGACTGATTCAATACTTTTCTGAAGATTAAATTTCTACCAAAGATTTGGATTTTCTTGTCGAAATCGATTAATTCAGTTTGAAAAAAGGGGTGCAGGGGAAAGAGTGTGAAGTATGTACTAATGAAAATTCACCCTTTAAAAAGAATAATATTTAAGAGAAATAAAAATATCTCAGACAAAAATAATTTGGAATGATCTTAAAATGTAATCATATTCAAAAGAATTTTAACTTGTTTTGATTAACTTCGTAGTTTCTTGCAGAGGTCATAACCTTTCCAATATGATTATTCAACGTATGAAATCATCATTTCTTTGTAGTGAACATACAGATCTGACAGAGCAATATAGTATTAATATTTATAAATCTATACTTTAATTATCTCAGAACAATAGAGGATTGTTAATGTTGAAAAAGCAATACAAAATAACTTAGTGATATCGCCGTAAGCCAGGACAAATCCTGGAACCTTAAACTTTTTATTGTTGTATCTAAAATATAAAATACATATTTGACCACGTCCAAGAAAATATTTATTATGAATTTACTATGAAAACATTTACAAATATTTTGTACGGTTAAATTATATTTAGTAACTTTTATATATGGATATTTATGTATAGCATGATAAAAAATTTCTTCATTTAGTTCAGAATCTTGAATAGTCTGGAGATTATTTTTAAAATTTAAAGCTTTACATTAGAGGAGGAATGTTGGAAGAAATGTTTATTATTTGTAAGATTTTAACAAGGGGTGAAGGAACGGATGTACTATAGCAAGCATCGAAACAGTTTTAGTTTCCAGAATTATTTTTGAACCTCTGTTGTTTTATGTAACAATCAAAGTTATATAAAAAAAAGTATACAGTGCGAATTAATTTTTAAGGCCTCATTTAAAACGATATTTAAGGAAATTAATTGTTCAATTCATAATTTTAAAAATTCACATTATAATTTAAAAACAGTGAAATAATTTTTTAAACAAGTTTTTTATCAAATTAACAAAATATAATTTTTAATAAAATAAACATATTATTTTGATTCATTATTATTTTATTTAATCTCGCTTATGTTATATAAAAAATTAACCCTGAAAATAATTACAGAACGAACAGTCGAGAAACGTCATAAAAGTTATTCAATAATTGTACAATGATTAAGCTCAAATTGACCTTTATTCGCCAACAAGTAAGAATGTTATTTGTGAAACGTCGTAAATCAGTTTTCTCAAAACCACTTCCCTTTCGCTTTCCAAAGTTTTATGACAGCAAGATCTGTTATAGTCATGATTTAGATAAAATTGATTAAAATCACTGCAAAAAAGTTACAATATGTTACCAAACTAAAGATACCCTTGAGAAAAACTGAAAGATTTAATATCTTTTTTAATACAGAAGATAACAGTAATATATAATAACAATCTATTAAATTAGATCTTTATAAAATTTCTATGCTTTTAAGTGAAAAGTTTTAAAAATGGTAATTATCTCAAATTTGAACAAAATTCACTATGATGCCCTTCGAGTTTAACAAACATACTTCACGCACGCTTTTAAAATAGAAAACATGTTTACGTGCGTAACATTGTCGAATTTGATTTAATCAAAATTTTTCATCTCTAAAATTCCAGCCCCCTTAAAATGTTGACCTATGTAACCCTTCAAGGCATTTCATTTCTATCTTTACAAATTAAATTTCTTACAACAATGTCACAATTATTAAATAAATCCAATTTTTTAAATAATACTAAACATGAAAACCTTTTCAAATTTGGACGCTTTAAAATTACAACCGCTAATAACTAAAATTTTACAATGATTATTACACAACATTAAAAATACAACATCCAACTACTAAATAAAAAAAAATGCAAAATACAGTCATACTATTCTCAGATTTTATTACGACTGTAATTTTCCAAATATCCGAAACAAACATCAACAAACAAATAACCTTAACAGAATTTTTTTCGCTAAGAATAAAATTGAACAAATCATGCTTGGTTAAAGAAAACAGGAACTGCACTTTGAAAACTATTTTCCTCATGTCGGTCGTGTGAAGCAGAACACGTATTCGTTTTCTTATTTCTTAGGATTTCTAGGATTTCTAGAAAACTAGAATGTTTATATAATAGAACACGTGCCCCTCTTTAAAAATCTAAATACGTGCTATTCTTTGTCCCCCAAATAAACCCAATGAAAAATTTTTCCATTTAAAAATCTGCGAGCACGAATAGATAAGCCCCTCTGCTGATAACGTTTCGCTAAAGTAAATACTGCTGGAAAATCCGCATCACGATTTCGAAATCTTCTACCGTATCGCGCCATTTACCTCTGAAATATACCAACAAAATTCTACTTAATTTTTAAAAACTTATAAGAATATTCAACTAAATGAATTATAAAAATATAATTTTTAAGAGAAATTTAATTTAAATAAAGACAACTGTCAACAATGTATTTTATGTACAGTTTAATATTTATTTAATCAGGGTGGTCACTTTTATTGCAGGTAAAAATGATTCCCGGACAATAAAGTTAAAAAAATAAAACGGTTAAAGCTGAAGATTTTTACATTCGGAGTAATTAAAGCAGTCAACATTGAACTCTTTTCAATTTTCAACTTTTCAAATTAAAGCTTAACAGTTAATTTTAAGGTCTTATAAAAAAAATGTTATCGCACAATGAAACATTCAAAATGATAAAAGTATCAATTTCGCCAACTTTAATTATACGAACTAAATATCGCCACTTTTATGAAACGTGAGTATTATATTGAATTTGAATTGAAACGCTTTAAATTCTTAAAATTTTGAATAAAAATATTGATTTTTCAACAAAATAGATGAGTTTTTAACATACGAACAAAAACGGAAAGAAATTGTCAACCAAATTATTTAAGTTTAAGACGATTTTTCCACAAAACATGAATTTTCGACCAAAAAAATGACAGTTTAAGAAAATAACTGAATTTTTAGCCAAAACGAGTAGTTTTCTACAATATAATTAAATTTTCATTTTAAAAAATCTCTGTTCAACCAAAAAGTTGAATTTTATAACAAATTGTTAATTCCTAAGATTGCAAGTCGAAATACATTGCATCTTGGACAAAATAGTTCAAATTTCTAGCAAAAAAAACGAATATTCAAACAACAAAAATTAAAATTTAACTATTTGAATTTTCAAAACACAAATACGAATTTTCTACAAAATAGTTAAATTTTGAACCAAATAGTTCAATTTTTAACCAAGAAAGATGAATTTTCAGAGCCTTTGCAGCCGTCTTAATATTAACCGATTTGGCTCAAACTTGAAAGGACATTTTTTCCGGGAACCTCACAAAATGGAGGGATAAAATGTCCATCTATCGGAAAAAAATGTTTCGACAGGACATTTTATTATGGTTTGTGTAAAAATCCCCGGTTTCCCGGTCCAGTAACCAACCTGTTTAATACTGAGATTGCATTTTAAAATAAAAACGTAAAAAATAAATTCGCGACTCAAATTTATTTATTTAAAAATGAGCAAATTCTGTAAAAGGTAGGTCCCATGTATTGATATCTAAAGGTGTGAGTGAGCGGGTTCAAAATCGGTGAGACAGGTGTACTTGCAGATTGTACAATGTGAAAGTCGAGAGGGGATTCTGAATGGAATCTAGGCTATGGCATTCCTCTCTTGTGATTTTTTTCTCTCGATCTCACGTACAACATAACACCGATTAACTTCTATCCTATTAAGTAGAAATCCGAGGCCTCAAGAAGGTATAAATAAAACAAAATTTAAGTCACGAATTTATACCCTAACCAATATTATTTTCAGAAATACATACCGCTTTAATTAATGACTTCGAAAATAAAGTCTTCTAAATTGGAAGATTTTAAATTATCCTTTCAAAATTTAATTATTTACATAATTTTTGGTACCAGGGCACTTTCTGGCATGCGTAAATAAGAATTTGAGGCGTCATTACAAATGATTGAAACTGGATACAAAATTTTAATCGAATATAACATAAAGAAACTCAGTTTTCGAATTTGAAATTTAGACGCCTTACAGAATTCGGTTACAATCAAATATAACTCATTCAAAATGACTTTCTATTTTCATATAAATAAACAGCAACACAAATAAATATCCAGACACAATTTTCGAAAAACCCTTAGCCTCAAAGTATTTACAAATGATAACACTAAAAAAAAAACACTTCGGCGACAATTTAGCCGTTTCTGGGAGAGAATTAAAAATATTGAATCGACATCGCCTGTTTCAATTTTTATTCCCAGTTTTGTTGAAACATGTTGAAAGTTGATTCCGAAAATTTAGAAAGGGGAAAAAAGGAGTGAAAAAGCCTCGTGGTTGCTTGTACGAGAGATACGAGAGTAGTAAGTATTTGTTCGCGATGGGTGTGCCAGACTGTTGACAATCTGATTCCACCCCATGAGGCCCCCTTACAATTCGCATTCATAAAATCAATCTCGCAGCCGAGTCGTCCGGCCGACGGTGGAGGCGTTGTCAAAATCGTGAAAATTGAGAAAATAGAGCTCACCTCGCACTCTGAGCAGTTCGAGTCAATCAGGATATTAGCATACTTCAGACTTGGCCTCGCTTTTGTCACAAAGCGAAATTTTACGACACTATATAAACACGCGAGATCCTTTCCAATGGCTGACACGGCTGGTTCGCTGGGCTGTCACAGCTTCACGATTCGCGTGTTTTTACGAGCACTCTCGGCAATTTTGCCCACTAATTCACTAAACACTGTCACACTCGCGCACTAGAGATTTCGGGGAATGTCTTTGGAGTGATTTTCCATTAGATTCGCGATTAAAAAGTCCAGATTTTGAGCAGGAGCTTTGCGTACAAACACAACAGTCGGAACTCCAATCTTGACTAAACGCCACACGGAGCAGCACTGGATGGCGAGGCGAGCGACATGGCTGCCAACTGAAAGAGGCGCTACGTTTCGAAGAAGGAGTGTACGAATAGAAGGTTTTTTTAGAGCCCTCGGGTCTCGCACTGTATCGTCGCCCAAAAATACATTGGATTTTTTTTCTTCAAATTTTCATGCCTGTCGCCCCCAAATTTTTTCTAATACACAAAAAATGCATTTTTATGAAGAAAAATTTTATGCTAAATCACATTAAGCTTAACACCCATTTCCCATTAAAAAAAAGGTTTCGTAAATTCTATTCAGAATCATAGTCAATATTAGGTGAATTTAGTTGCAACTAACCATTTCTGTTCAGAATTAGCTATATATAATACAAACAAATAATTACTTTTTAAGTGTTACCCCGAATAATAAAATTCCCAAAAGCTTATTATTACAATTTTTTTCAATATTTTTTATCCATTAGAAATAAAACATTCAAATATTTGTATAAAAATATATATTGTTAATATTTCAAGTTTCTAAAATTATTGTTTGAATTTTAAATACAAATAATTCAAAACTATATATTTCCGGGCGAAAATTGTTTTCAACTATTGTTATTTAAAAATCAAACAATAAGTTTAGAAACTTTAAACATTACAAATAAATTTTTTTGATAAAAATATATGATTCCCTGCTTTATGATTATTGTATTTTTAATCAATTAATCATATTTATTTTTAAAAATTTTACAGTTCGGATATTTGGGAATTTTCAAATTCGGTAATATTATAAACTTTTCGGGAATTTTATTATTCTGGAATTTTCCAATTCAGGAATTTGCCGATTCGAGAATTGTACAGTGTCGGGAATGTTTTGTTTTTGGGGGTTTTTCAGTCGCCCCAAAAATTGTTTTTAATACATAAAACACTACTTTTTATTGATAAATAGATTTTCTTGCCACTTTTCAATCAGAGCGAGTGTTATAATGAATTGGTGTTGACAAACAACATTTTTTAAACAATTTATTACTATTTTAAATAATATTCTTCTTGATTGCTAGAAAGTTATATTTTTCTGAAAGTCTTAACTTTGCATCACCAAGGATTTTAATGTTTCTTTTTTTTAAATGACCGAAAGAAAATTTGTTAACAACAAAGTTGAAACTTCTTTTGTCTAACTCTTCAGTGATAACATTTCTTTTAAGACGCCAAACCCATTAAAACATGTCATAAATCAAAGTAATAAATAACTAAAAATAATGTCCAGTTAAAGTAAGAAACAAATGGTTTATAATGTTATAAACAAATTATTGGATAAAAGTAATTGTTTGTGATTCGCAATGATCAGCTATTTTAAATTAATAGCTTTTGTATAAAATATGACAGATATGGATTTAGGCTAACAATTAATTCAGAATAGCTACTTTTCACCAATTATTAAAACAATTTGTATAAACAAATGCACATTTTGACCTGTTTTCATGAATAGGCTTCATTTTTTGTGGAATCAACTAGAAGTGTTTTGACAAACACTACTTGCTCTAATATTTTCCATAATGAGTAAACTGTTAAATATATAAACAATTCATATAAAAAATGCACATTTTAACCATTTTTTTTATGAACCGAATTTTGTTTGCAGAAGCAATTCGAAATGTCTTGCTAAACATTCCTTGCTGTTGGATTTTTCATGATAACAAAAATGGCTTATTACATAAACAATTCTTATAAACAAATGCACATTTTCAAAAATTTTGTCATGAATGGGCTGCTCATTTGTTTGCGGAATCAACTCGAAATTCGAAATATGTTGTCAGACTCCTTGCTGTCAAATTTCTCATAAGGGGTCTCACCACGAGGGCACCACGAGGCCCAATTTTGGTCACTTTTTGACCCCCGTTCCCCCCACGTGGCGCACCGGGGCCTATCTTTGACCCCCCCCCCTGCCAAGTGTTCTACGTGGTTTTTTTCTAATTAATTTTAGATGTTAATTTTGTTTATCTACTGGTTTATATCAATATTATTAAAATATTGATAAATCTTAAGATTGAGAAAAAATTTCTGGGATCTGAACCCAGGACCTTCAGATTTCCGGTCTTGTAAAACGACAATAAAACAAAAAATTATTACATCAAAGCCCATTATTACATCTAAGCCCACCTTATTTTAGTAAAGGAAAAATTTTCACGGGTCCATATCAAGCGTCTTACAGCAAAACTACGGGACTTCAATGGACCAGCTTAACAAGACAATATTAAGGTATATAATATTTAAATCTTGAAGTCTTTTAATTGCGAACAATAAAAATTGTTGCAAGTAATGATTTTTAATGCGAGACTTCGCATTCGC
Source organism: Druon quercuslanigerum (assembly GCA_010014905.2). Taxonomy (NCBI): domain Eukaryota; kingdom Metazoa; phylum Arthropoda; class Insecta; order Hymenoptera; family Cynipidae; genus Druon; species Druon quercuslanigerum. The sequence continues at coordinate 16,418 of JAAAKG020188781.1, read as the reverse complement.
TTTAATGCTTTCGAATTAGATCGAATGATAGAAAAGTTCTGCGCGAAATGAAAAGTTTTTAAACTGAGAGTTCTCATTGCTTTGAATGCTTTTGAATGCGAATGAAGGAGACGAGTTTTTTGATCGAGACAAAACTTTTTAATGCGAAAGTTCGCATTGCTGTCAATGCGAATGAATGAGACGAATGTTTTGACCAAGTCAAAACTTTTTAATTCGAATCATCAGCACTGCCGTTTCGCATTCAGCGTAATGAAGCCTAATGCAAACTAATACTTTTCAAATAGTTTCTTCGCATCAGATAGCAGAATTGAATCGCATTCAAAATGTAAATACATTTTAATACTTTTCAATCCGACGTTTTTCCCGGGAAGGGAACCCCACTTTCAAATGACTAGATACTTCGTTGGTTATGCAGCGTGTCTGCTCTCCGCACTGCAAGATAAGAGCGGAATGCAATACGGGTCTGCGTTCGATACTTGAGCTGCACTCGAATGTTGAGCTCTAATCTCTGTTATTAAAAGCGTCATGTGTAAGATCTGCTCTGATGCTCTGCAGTGGTATTTCCAATAATATGACTGGGTGGTCTGGTGGTCCACGAGACTGCACTGTTTTTGTTTTTACGAGGAGTCAGGTTGGCAATACTTGTCTGGGTGTTTGGGTGGGAAAGGTCGTACAACTGTGAGTACTGCGTGAGTACAGCTGCACCCCACGATTGGCTGCACTCAAAACCAGGGAAACTGGCGCCAAACTAGTCTCACCTCTTACCGCTCACCACTCACCTCTAATGTCTCTTATTCACACTATCATCGGATCCTCGTATCTTCATTTTTTTTTTCGGAAAAATAAAATGTGTATTTTTTAATGTTTTTTTTTGTTAATCTTAACCCGTGCGCCCACGGGCTTTTGAAATTAACATAGGGGGTTAAATGGGAAAAGGCTCGATTTTCGAAAAAATGGAAATAAGTATTTGTTATAAACTTTTTGCGAATTAAGGTATGGTCATCTCTCAAGGAATTTTCAAAAAATAGTTTTTACCCAATACATTTTAATTTTGACCCCCACCCCCAAATAGAACCTTTTGTTGTGCCCGGAAAATTTCCTAAATAATGTCCTGAAAAGTTATTATCTTTCGGTATAAATTATAAAAAGTTTATGAATGTCAAGATAAGTACTTCTGGCGTAACAACTTTGTAATTGTTTGAACAATTTTCATTTGCTTAAAAAATTCTGTCTCATGAAAATAGTTAATAGTCATTATTTTCAGAAATTAATGAAAACATTAACGAATATTGAGAATATTATATGTTTTAAGAATATTTGGTAATTATTTTAACAATTTTAATTTTTTTTAAACAATGGTTTTTTCATGTAAAGCGTGAAAAGTTATTTTCTGGAATTAATGCCATAATTAATAGATATTGCGAGTAATGTTTTTTCTTAAGGATAATGAGTAATTTCTTAAATATTTTTCATATGTTTCAACCATTTTTTTATTTTTTTGATTGTAAATCGTGAATGATTAGTCCTTCCTGCAATGAATGACACCGTGGAGAAAAATCTAGTCTTTTTTAAATCCACTATGTCGCTTATTATTCAGCATTTCCTTACCATAGACCGTATACTATATATATTGTTTTACCAAAAATAATTTGCTTAAACTATTAAATTTAAATGTTCCAAGCAAAGTACTTTTTCTCTTAGATTAGAGAAATCTGTGAATTCAAAATAATTTGCACGTAGATCTTTCCTAAAGTATATGAATAAAATAGGAACAGAAGTGAATTTAAGAAAAGAAGCACTAAAAATTTTTGAAGACGTTTTGAGATAAGGAAATACTGAATAATAAGCTATACAGCGTAAGAGACTAAAAAAACTAGGCATTTCTCCACCATCCCTATCGGTGCCAGTAAGCGATTATTAATAAATGATGCAGGAAAATTGGTGTTGATTACTGGTCTTTTTTTCCTCGACATCATTTATTTTCGAATACCCTGGTCAACAACCCTGGAAACATCTTATAGAAATGATTATTAATTTTTTGAATATTTGCGAATAATTTTAAAAGGACAAATATTACTTTTAAAATTCGTTAATTGATTCAGTAATGGCAGAAAAGAATAACTTTTAACGTTTTACAGGTCAAAAATGTTTTAATCATTACCAAATATCATTAAAAATATATTACATAACTCAACTTAATTGTGTCATCAATTCAAGTTTAAATAATTACCAAATATGTTTAACAAGGAGTACTTCTCTTGAAATTTATTAACCTTATATAATTGATCCCGAAAGATACTAAATTTTCACGATTAATAAAAATTGAAAGTCGAATTTCTGGACCATCCTTTAATGCAATTAAGGAAAAAGTTTCACTTTTTCGACGAGTATTGAAAAATACGCGAGTTTTGCAAAAAAAACCTCCCCCTTAAAGGATACGATATTTTATATAACAAATGCAAAATTTTAAACGTTTTTTCTAACAATTTAGGACATTTTAAACACGTTTAATAATGAAGGAAGTTTTTTTATTCATTATTGAAATTGAAAAAATTGAGAGTATCTGAATATTTTCATGATCTCCAGAAAATTCTCGGTAATTTCATAAAAGTTTCATAAAAAAAGTCCTTCTGTCTCCGCATCGAAAATATAGCTAAAAATATTTAAAAAACAAAGCAATTCTTCACAGTTAAACTGCGAAACTTTTTTTTTTAGTTTTAAATTATCAATAAAAATAGTTTAAAGCAATACGATTTATACCTGTATAATTAAGTTTAATTAAATAATTAATAATTAATTAATAATTTATTAGCTATTAATTATTAATAATTAATACACCCGATGTAGACGTGTTGTAGGGCAGTTGAGGGCGAGTCGGCGGCGAGCCGACAACGAGCCGAAGACGAGCCAATATCAAGTACTGTGAACTTAATTTACAAATTATAACTGCCTACCTTTAACATCTGTTGCACACGATATTTTTTGTAAAAAATGCAGGAAATTTTCGACTTGAGAAACAATAAAAACAAATTTTCCTGAAAATTCGGAAATTGTTGGTAAAATTACCAAAAATTACCGGAAAATTCTAAATATCAGAAATTTAGGATAAATTTGGGAGGTTTTTGGTCAATTTAAAAATCACCGAAAATTTGCGGAAATTGGAGGCATCCAGAGATTTTCGGAAGAAATCCAAAAAACAGAAATTTATGAAAAACGTATAAATTACAGGAAATTTACAGATGTTGGCAACACGACCAATCAGGTGTACACCTACTTCTCAATTTAAGCGACTTCAGGATATTTCAATGACTTCAGAAGATTTCACTGACTTCAGAAAAATTCAAGTGACTTCAGGAGAATTCAAGTGACTTCAGATACTTCAGGAGAATTCAAGTGACTTCAAGTGCATTCAAGTGACTTCAAATCAATTCAAGTGGCTCAAGTGAATTAAAGTGACTTCAAGTGAATTCACATGAATTCAAATGACTTCAGATACTTCAGGAGAATTCAAGTGACTTCAAATAACTTCAAGTGACTTCTAATTAATTCAAGTGAATTCAAGTGACTTCAAGTGAATTCACATGAATTCACATGACTTCAGATACTTCAGGAGAATTCAAGTGACTTCAAATAACTTTAAGTTACTTCAAGTAAATTCAAGTGACTTCAAACGAATTCAAGTGACTCAAGTGAATTCAAGTGACTTCAAGTGAATTTAGGTGAATTTAAGTGACTTCACGTGACTTCAAGTGAATTCACATAAATTTAAATGACTTCAGATATTTCAGGAAAACTCAAGTGACTTCAAATGAATTCATGTGATTCAAGTGAATTCAAGTGACTTCAAGTGAATTCACATGAATTCAAATGACTTCAGATACTTCAGGAGAATTCAAGTGACTTCAAATAACTTCAAGTGACTCAAGTGAATTCAAGTGACTTAAAGTGAATTTAAGTGAATTTAAATGACTTCAGATACTTCAGGAGAATTCAAGTGACTTCATATAACTTCAAGTGACTTCAAGTGAATTCAAGTGACTTCAAATTAATTCAAGTGACTCAAGTGAATTCAAGTGACTTCAAGTGAATTTAAGTGACTTTACGTAACTTAAAGTGAATTCATATAAATTCAAATGACTTCCGATATTTCAGAAAAAATCTAAGTGACTTCAAATGAATTCATGTGATTCAAGTGACTTCCCGTGACTTCCCGTGACTTCAAGTGAATTCACATGAATTCAAATGACTTCAGAGACTTTAGGATAATTCAAGTAACTTTCAATGACTTCAAGTGATTTCAAGTTAATTCAAGTGTCTCAAGTGAATTCACGCGATTTCAAGTGAATTCACATGAAATCAAATGACTTCAGATATTTCAGGAGAATTCAAGTTACTTCAAATGAATTAATGTTACTCAAGTGAATTCAAGTGACTTCAAGTGACAGTAAGTGAATTCAAGTGAGTTAACGTGATTTCAAGTGAATTCACATGAATTCAATGACTTCAGATATTTCAGAAGAATTCAAGTGACTTCAAAAGAATTAATGTGACTCAAGTGAATTCAAGTGACTTCAAGTGAATGCAAGAGACTTCAAGTGAATTCAAGTGACTTCAAGTGAATTTAAGTGACTTCAAGTGAATTCAAGTGACTTCAAGTGAATTCAAGTGACTTCACGTGATTTCAAGTGTATTCGCATGAATTCAAATGACTTCAGATACTTCAGGAGAATTCAAGTAACTTAAATAACTTCAAGTCACTTCAAGTGACTCAAAGAGATTTAAGAAATTTCAGGAGACTTCAGGAGATTTTATTACAAGTGTACACCTGACTTCACTAGTTGCCAACCCCTCAGGAAATTTCTTAAGTCTGAAATATATTACATTTTCTACAAAACAGTTGAACTATTAACCAAATATTTTAATTTTCAAACAAAAAGATTAATTTTTAACAAAACAATTGAATTTCCAATCTGAAACAAAGGATTTTCAACAAAAAGTTGCATTGTCAACTAAAAAAAGATTAATTTTCTAATCTTAATCAAAACAAATCAACTTTCAACCAAAAAGCTAAATTACAAAAAAAACAATTGAATTTTCAATCAGACAATAAGAATTTTAAACAAAAAGTTGGATTCTCAACTAAAAAATATCAATTTTTAAATTTCAATCCAATTTCATAAATTTTTAACTAAATTATTGATGAATCCTCAAATATAATAGTTAAATTTGCCGGAAAAAATTAGGTGTTAACCAAAGAGATTAGTTTTCAACTAAAATAATAAATTATCAACCAAAAAATTAATTTTTAACAAAGAAGCTAAAATTTCACTAAATAATTAAATTTTCAACCAAAAACTTTAATTTTCTACAGGGCAGTTTGATTTTTAATCCGGAAATATGAATTTTGAAGAAAAAAGTTAAATTTCGACCAAATTGTTCAATTTTGGACAAAAAGATGAATTTTCAAAAGGGGTCATTCACAAAATACGTGATACGTTTGGGGGGGGGGGGGGCTGACTTCCGAAGTATCCTCCATGTTAAGACCAATGGAAAAAGTATGACGCAAGGGAGGGGGTAAAAATTTCAACGAAATAGTTGAAAATAGTATCAAAATAGTTTAATCATCAAGCCATAAAGACGAATTTTCTACAAAAACAATTTAATTTTCAACCCGTAAATATGACCTTTAAACAGTAAAGTTAATTTTCACCCCAAAAATATGAATGTTGAACGGAACTGTTGAATTTTCAAGCTATATAAAAAGATTAATTAGCAACAAAGCAACATAACAAAATAATTGATTTTTCAAGCTAAAAAGACGAATTTTTTAGATTACAGTTGAATTTTCAAATAAAAAATTTATTTATAACCAAAAAAGATGAATTGTCAACCAAAAATATGAAATTTCTATCAAAAAAATTAATTGTATGTCAAAAACTCAAAGAAGACGAATTTTGAACAAAACAGTTGAATTTTCGACCAAGAAATTTGTTTTTTTTTTTAAACAAAATTGTTGCATTTTCCACAAAATAATTTAATTTTGAACTAAATAATAAAAGATTTAACCAAAAGAGATGAATTCTGTACCAAAAATATAATAGTTGATTTATTGACCAAAAAAATGAACTTTTAACTACAAATTTTTGGTCTATTTACTTTTAAAAAGCAGGGTAAAAAATAACTTTTTAAAACCAGGGAACAGAGGGGAATTGAGAAAACAGAGTGAAGTCTGTATTTTATTAAAGTTTAAAAACTTAAAAAAAATTTCGGCTTTTAAATTTTTTATTAATTTTTAAATTATAATATTAAATTAATTATTGAATTAAATTAAATTAAATTATTATTATTAATTTACATTAAATTAAAAAAATTTAAGCTATTACAAAGTTTTCAATTTTGAATAAAAATTTTGTTGGATTTCTGTATCTATAACCAAACTTCCCTCGAAATTTTCTACTATCAACATCCTCCTACAGTAATAGATATTTCTTGAACAGCGACCGATCTGAACACAAAATAGTAATCAGCAGGAAGTTCCAAAAGTTACACATTGAAAATTCTGGTGGAATCTCGAAGTTCTTCATGACAGATTATTTTTATCAACTTTATGAATGAATGCAGGCTGAAAGGTTCAGATAAGAAAACAAATAATAACATGAAAAATTGATACTGAAGTCAAGGAAATTCGTGTAAAATTCAGTGTGAAATTTAGTTACAAATTTGTTATCGAAAGCAAATATTTGTTTATTTGTATTTTTAATTATTTTTCATTTAAGAATTGAAAATCTTTCAATTAAAAATTGATGTACCTCGTCCAGCAACATCTATGTCTATAATCAATTATGTTTCCTGTAAGATTACACGCTTTCTACTTCCAAGAAAAGGAGAACCAGTGTGCAATATTTTTAATGTCTATATAATTAGTATTTTTTTCTCAGCTTTAACACGATTTAATGAAGTATTTAATTTTTAACAATAGATGTTTTTTGTTATGAAAAACAAATATAATTCTGAAGTCTAGATCTTATTAATCATCTACACATAATTTGTCATGTATCTTATCATGTGAATTGTGAATATGAAGAAAAAATGATTTTTTATTGTAATTTTTTTTCTACGTTTGTATTACTGCGATTTTAAATACTTATACTTATGTGTTCATTAAGTAGAATAGAATATGCTCATAGAAAATAAAATATATTTACAGAATTTTATTAATTATTAGATTAGATAGGGGTGTGCCCGCCTAATATAATTTTGTAATCAAGCAGATTTGTAACATAAATATTAATAAAGCTAATAATAAGTTACTGTATGTACTTTGGATTTCTGAAAGCATTTAAAATAATTAACTTTGAGCTCAATATTGTGTTTATAAAAAATATCGTTTTTTTATATTTATAAGATTTCAAGGAAAATTTCTGAAAAAGGATTCTTCTTTCGATCTCTCTAGTAGCTTAAGGGAAAAGCACACATTCGGCAATCAAAAGTTTTGTGGTCCGATACCCAGCGGAGCGAAGCAGAAGATCTTTATTCAGAAAAAAATTTATTAACAATATTTTTATTTATAACTCCATCTAGTTTGAAATGACGTTAAGAATTTCTGTTATTCTTTGATGATAATATATTTCTTGAAAAATTTGACATTAACACCTGGAAAAATAATGCGTGTATTTCTTAAAAAGGATTCTTCTTTCGATCTCCCTAATAGCTTAAGGGAAAATGACCCGTCCGGCAATCGGAAGTTCTGTGGTTCGATTCCCAGCGGAGCGAAGGAGATATTTTTTCAGAAAAAATTTTATTACAAAATTTTTTTAATTCATAACTCTATCTACTCTGGAAACAGGTAAAAAATGTTTGTTATTCTCTGATAATAATACAGATTCTTTGAAAAATTGGAATTATAACACCTGGAAAATAATTCCTGTATTTCTGAAAATGGATTCTTCTTTTGTTCTCTCTAGCAGCTTAAGGGAAAAGCACCCACTCGGCAATAAAAATTTTTGTGATCCGATTCCCAGCGGAGCGAAGCAGAAGATTTTTCTTTAGAAAAAAAAAATTAATAAACTTTTTTTAAATTTATAAATCTATCTAGACTTAAAAGACGTTAAGAATTTGTCTTATTCTCTGATGATAATACAGATTCCTTGAAAAATTGGAATTGTAACACCTGGCAAAATAATTCCTGTATTTCTGAAAAAGGATTCTTCTTTTGATCTCTCTAGTAGCTTAAGGGAAAAGCACCTAATCGGCAATTGAAAGTTTTACTGTCTGATTCCCAGCGGAGCGAAGCAGAAGATCTTTCTTCAGAAAAACAAAATTAATCAATTTTTATTTTATTTTATAACTCTATCTAGACTTAAAAGACGTTAAGAATTTGTCTTATTCTTTGATGATAATACAGATTCCTTGAAAAATTGGAATTGTAACACTTGGCAAAATAATTCCTGTATTTCTGAAAAAGAATTCTTCTTTTGATCTCTCTAGTAGCTTAAGGGAAAAGCACCCAATCGGCAATTTAAAGTTTTGTGGTCTGATTCCCAGCGGAGCGAAGCAAAAGACTTTTCTTTAGAAAAAAAAATTAATAAACTTTTTTTTTATTTATAACTCTATCTAGACTTGAAAGACGTTAAGAATTTGTCTTATTCTTTGATGATAATACAGATTCCTTGAAAAATTGGAATTGTAAGACTTGGCAAAATAATTCCTGTATTTCTGAAAAAGAATTCTTCTTTTGATCTCTTTAGTAGCGCAAGGGAAAAGCACCCAATCGGCAATTGAAAGTTTTGTGGTCTGATTCCCAGCGGAGCGAAGCACTTGGCAAAATAATTCCTGTATTTCTGAAAAAGGATTCTTCTTTTGATCACTCTAGTAGCTTAAGGGAAAAGCACCAAATCGGCAATTGAAAGTTTCGTGGTCTGATTCCCAGCGGAGCGAAGTAGAAGATCCTTCTTCAGAAAAAAAATTAATAATTTAAAAAAAATTAATAACTCTATCTAGACTAAAAAGACGTTAAGAATTTATCTTAATTCTTTGATGATAATACAGATTTCTTGAAAAATTGGAATTTTAAAACCTGGCAAAATAATTCCTGTATTTCTGAAAAAGGATTCTTCTTTTGATCTCTCTAGTAGCGTAAGGGAAAAGCACCCAATCGGCAATTTAAAGTTTTGTGGTCTGATTCCCTGCGGAGCAAAGCAGAAGATTTTTCTTTAGAAAAAAAAATTAATAAACTTTTTTTTTTACTTTATAACTCTATCTAGACTTAAAAGACGTTAAGAATTTGTCTTATTCTTTGATGATAATACAGATTCCTTGAAAAATTGGAATTGTAACACCTGGCAAAATAACTCCTGTATTTCTGAAAAAGGATTCTTTTTTTAATCTCTCTAGTAGCTTAAGGGAAAAGCACCCAATCGGGAATTGAAAGTTTTGTGGGCTGATTCCCAGCGGAGCGAAGCAGAAGATTTTTCTTTAGAAAAAAAAATTAATAAACTTTTTTGTAATTTATAACTCTATCTAGACTAAAAAGACGTTAAGAATTTTTCTTATTCTTTGATAATAATACAGATTCCTCAAAAAATGTCAAGAGATTTCAGAAGATTTCTGTGGATTTCTCAATATTTCAAAGAATGTCAAGGATATTTTAGAGACTTCCAAAATATTATAAGAGAATTTTAGCGAATTATAAAAAGACTTCAGAATTTAAAGGATTATTATTATCTTAGGATTTCAAAAATTTCAAGAAATTCTCACGGGATTTAAAAGATTGAATAGAAAGATTGGCTGTGGCAGTTGAAAAGCAGTGCCCCATAGATAGTAAATTTTTTTCTCGACTCTCTCATATAAAAGCAAATCTTGCAAATTACTAGTCATCTCATGCGTAAATATGTGAGGCGTAATTGTGTGGTAACTGAGTCAAATGCTCGAGAAGAAATAATCATAGAAGTTCTCTAAGAGCAATTGCTCGAGTAAGCAGGCTGAATGCGTCACTAAAGCCGTCTTGGTCTGCACCTGCAAGTCTTCTTCTTAGGCTAATAGTCCATGAAAGTGAAACATATTACCTTTGCCCTTTTTCGATTTTATTTTTTTATTTCAGATTTCATAGGCCAAAATTCTCTCTCAGTAGGCGCAATAGGGATTTTTTTCACAAAAATAGTAGAATAATAGAAGAATAAATTATGTGTAATAGAAATAATGTAGTAATTGAATTTTCAACTGTCACAGATACATTTTCAAGAAAAAGTTAAGCTTTCATGTCAAAAAGACAAACGTTTTACAAAGCAGTTGATTTTTCAAACCAAAAATATGAAATTTCAAGAAAAAAGTTCATTTTCAACCAAATAGTTGCAAATTCTACCAAAATAGTGTAATTTTCAAAATAAAAAGATGAATTTTCTACAAAAACATTAAAAATTTCAACATAAGAATATTTCAAACAAATAGTTTAACTTTCAAGTAAAGGAAACGAATTTTGAACAAAAAGTTGAATTTTCAAACAAAAAAAAAGAATTTTTAATCAAATGTATGAATTTTTCATTAAATGTACGAATTTTGAACTAAATTGTTAAATTTTCATTTGAAAAAGTTCAATGTGCACCAAAATGGAATAGTTCAATTTTTATACAAAAATTTAATTTAAAAAATTTCAAGAATATAGGAAAATTTTGAACCAGATATAAATTTCCAAGAAAAAAATTAATTTTGAACAGAGTAGTTCAACTTCCAACTAAGTAATTAAAATGTTAACCTATTCCTAACAAAAAATGTAAGTTAGTACTTCAACCAAAAAAGATTTTTATTTTGAAACAAAAACAGTTCAATTTAGCCAAAAAGAAGGATTTACAACAAAATAGTTAAATGCTCTAACAAAACAGATTAATTAGCAACCATACAGTTGTATTTGGAATTAAAAAAAATTACTAAACAAACAAAAAATTGAGATGAATTGTCAAACAAACAAAAAAAGAATTTTCTACAAAACAATTGAATTTTCAATAATAAAGATAATTTTCAACTAAGAAAGATTACTTTTCTACAGAAAAAATGAATTCTCAAGCCCAAAATATGAACTTTCTACCAAAAAATTGAATTTTTAACTCAAAAATATAAATTTTCAAGAAAAAAGTTTATATGTTTATATAAAATTTATATAAATATGGATTTTCAACAAAAAATGTATTTTTCAAACAAATAGTTGAATTTTCGATAAAAAAGTAAAATTTTAAATTATATTTTTAATTTTTAACAAAAAATGAAATAGTTTAATTTTTACTTTTTAAATTAAAAGAAATTGCTAGAAAATATTCAAATTTTTAATCAGAGATGAAGCTTCAACCAAAAAATGGATTTTTTTAAAAGTTATTTAACTTCCAACAAAGTAGTTCAGCTTTCAACTAGTAGTTGAATTTTCACACAATAAAGATAATAATTGATACTTACACCAAAAAGGTTTTTTATGATTAAATGAAAAACAGTAGAATTCAACCAAAAAGAAGAATATTTAAAGAAACATTTGATCCTGTACCAAAACATATTAGTTATCAACAGCACAGTTGTATTTGTAACAAAAAGACATACATTTTCAAATCAAAAAGAAAATATTTTATTATGTGCACTAATTATTTATTTATTTATAATATAATTATTTTATTTTACATATTTGCCAAAGAATTTAGATCTTTAAAGTTAAAATTATAATTACTTCATTATAAATGATATATTTATCTAATAAAGTCTCTATTAGATAGTCAATAATTCTAACAGCCTATATTATTGTTATTTGTTTTTTTAACATGTTCTCGTGTGAACCCGATTTTTCATCATAAGCCACGGACTAAGTCAAGTACCTGGTGAGATGAGGATGTTATAAACTAATTTGATACAATGTATTTGGGAATTTTTTGCAATGACCATTATTGCCTCTGGATGCTTCGTGAGAGCTGCCATCTGTCACTCCATAGGTTTTTAGATGCATTGCTTCCTGATGGTCTTGCTCTAGGAAGTTTCTTATTATGCGAGTACCCTAATCACTCTTAAATGGTCTAACCATCTTTCTCGCACATTACCTCTAGTCGAAATCACAATAGGATGAACATAGATGCATGTTTCACAATCTTCCATTTTGTCTTTACTTCATGTGTTAGCTCGATATACTTATGGATCTTGGTTGTTAAGACTGCCTGTAAATTTTAGTTAAGTGGACAAGTAATGGTAATGATGTAGACTCTTCCACCTTTTTTCTCACGCAACATGGTGTCGGATCCATTGGCTCGGATATAATGATCCGTCCGAATCCCAACATGAGACGTAATCTTCGTTTTGTAAAACAGGCACTGGAATTTATCAATAGAAAGGCATTCATTCTATTGAGTCCTAGGTTTAGAGCAAGTTTTTGATGTATAATCCCCAACACATCATTATTTCTGGCCGTATATTCTCTCTGAGCCATTACGCGACAACCATCAATAATGTGCTCAATGGATTCGTTGGTTTCCCCACATAATCGGCACCAGGCAAACACGTCTTGATGTAACAAGTGTTTTGCGATAATTTCTGGTATTCAGAATCCTCTCTTGAACCGCAATGACGAATCCATTCTCTTGTGAAAACAGGACGAACTTTTTCAGACAACTATTGCATGCCTCACTATCCACTTCACGTCGATCTAACGTTTTGGGGTGCTCGCCGTGGATGGCTTTCTTGTCTCCATTGCGTTCCTAATTCCCCTGTGGTTTCTTTCCTAATATTCAAGGCCTCCTCTGAGAACAAACTCAATGTCGTGTAATCGAGATGATCTTTATAGATGGTGTTGTAAAGCGCAACATCTCGCTTGCTGTTAAAATAGTCTCGCAACTGAATAACTTATATGATTTGCACAATTTCTTAACATCTAAAATGTCCCAGCTTCCTCTATGCCATGGTAAAACTACCCTTTCAATAGCCTAATTACAGTTATGCATTTGGTTCTTCGTCAATTATACGTGGATGGTTCTGTTAAACCTTTCAAGGTATTTGCCGTTTGATGATCTCAAAGAAGTACGCGACAAGGATAGCATAGGTGTTGATTGCCCTGACCTTTTTGCCGCGTTGAGAGAACTCTTCAGAGCTAATCTGAATCTTGTAGTGAAGGTAGTCAGTAAGTTTTTTTTTTTAACTATCTTATGCTAAATGCCCTTAGATTCGAAAATGCCTAGGTATTTATGTGACTCGCCCTCCTCCGTTGTCTGGATGTCATTCTCGTGTTCGTTCTCTAGCTCTAGGAGACCTAATTCTTTACTGTTCTGCGTTTATGTAGTCTGAACTCCATGTGGATATCATTGGAAAACTGCTTTGTGACTTCGATCACTTGCTTCAATTTGTGGTCTGAACTAGCTTCATCATGTGTAGAATCATCCAACACGGTGAGGCTGAATAATTTTATATGAAAAGTTCGAGGACCCCAAATTTACGAGTGAGAAGTTGTTGTAAATGATGCCTATAATTAATTTTTCATGAACTTCAAATGATCCCTTGCGCCGTTTTTTTTATTCGTGAAAAATTCATTAAAATTTCTATGTATAATAACTTAAACGCTAAATAAGCTGGTGCAGCCATATGATACGGGCTTGAAAAAGTATATAAGCAAGTTAAAGTACTTGAAAAATATTGTATAAAAAATAAGAATCTACAACCTCTTTGAATGCGTCAAAACATGTAACAAATTGCATACAAGAAAAATTACAGGTTGTTGTGCAAATTTCACGTAAAACATCCACTTTGTTTAATAATGTCTTGCACGAATTTCCAATAAATTCTGCTCTTCAATATAAGACTTCTCGGCTGACATTGCTTTTTTTTAGCCTAACGTATCACAAATTTGTTCAAATTTTTTGTACATACTATTGAATAAAGTGTTTACAACTCCGATTAACAAATGTAACTTGGCCGGTGCAATCAACTCAATAATTTGCTTTTCTTCGTCTGATGAAATTATCGGTAAATTGTAACAATTTTTCAAGTACTTTATCTTGCTTATATACCTTTTCAAGCTCGTATCATATGGTTGTACCAGCTTATTTAGCGTTTAAGTTATTATACATAGCAATTTTAATGAATTTTTCAAGAATAAAAAAAACGGCTCACGGTATCATTTTAAGTTCATGAAAAATTGATTATAGGCGCCATTCAAAACTTCCCACTCGTAACTTTGGGGTCCTCGAACTTTTCATATAAAATTATTCAGCCCCACCGTGCAAAGCATAGAAGATAGGTCGGTTGATGACTATCCTCATTATCATGTATTTTTAACCCATGAGACATGCGATTTAGTGTTTTGCTCAATTGGGGTTCAACGCTAAACAGAACCGCGTGCATTTTCTGTACATTTTTAGGAATTTAAGCAAATAGTCGAAACGCTTATTTTTAGTCAATATATGCCATGTGCAAGTTCCTTTGATGCTGACTAGCTTGATGCATGACAACCACGTCCATGGTTACTAGACATTAGGCCTCGCGAATTTTTACAACATACTTTTTGTTCTTCTGTAAGGATATCATTCTCGTTGCAGTGAGGATGTACTTTATCAGAAAGAACAGCTGTTAGGCATTTATAGATTGTTGAAAGACGGCTCTCGGTCGAAATTCAGATGAATTTTGAGCGTCTGGGTTTTTAGACAACATATATATATATATATTATCCTCAGAGCATATAGCCCGGCATCAGATTTGGCTACTCGATGATCTTCTGAAAACTCCTTTCCAGCGCAGGATGCACGCTCGTCAGGTACTTGTACCAGAAATAGTGTACCATGTTCGGACCTGGAGCTAAAACTGCTGAAACATCTAAAACTGTAATGTTAGTCAGCGTCATTTGAGGGCTATTGCTTGTTACTGCTTTCTCTATAGCTGCAACCACAAAGCGTCCAAATTTCTTTAGTTCCTTTTTCCCCAAACGCCCAACCAGGAGTTAGTCATGTCTTCTAATTGAGGGACTTCGGTGTCTTGCTGGTTATTTTACTCTACACCCAGTTCCACGGACTGGGTTACAACTAAGTGTTTGATGGGAGGACCTACAGCGTAAGGTGTGATCCAAACCACCAGAAACTCGCTAAAAGTACGTAGAAAAATTTCCATAGGTGCCGACTCACAGATTGACCCCCCCCCCCAACCCCCTGGACCTCTAATATGAAGTTCATTCAAATAGTTTATTTAAATAACACGTTCGCTCTGCAACACAGCTCCAACTCAGGTCGCTGATTAATCCTTACCAAGTACCCTATTCGTAGAGCTTCGCAAAGTCGTTATGTAGTGCTATCAACTCGGTCCTATTTGTATCCAAGTTTTTTCGTTTCAGGCATCACTCACTTCAATGACACTCTTCATCATATAGCAGACAATCAAAACAATTGTGGAATTTTTAAACCAAAAAGGGAAATTTTCTACAAAAAAGTTGTATTATCAACAAAAAAGTTGATTTTCTACTAATTTGTAGAATTTTGAAACAAACAGTAGAATTGTGTACCAACAATGTAATAGTAGACTTTTCAATTAAAAATAATTAACTTTCAATAAAGAACGATGACTTTTATACTAAAAGGGGAATTTCAATCCAAAGACACCAATTATCTATTTAAAAAAGACGAAATTTCAACAAAAAAGTTGAATGTTCTGTAAAATAGATGACTTTTTAACAAAGTAGTTGAATTTTCACCTAAAATAGTTGCAATTTATGATTAAGATTTTTTATTTCAGTTTCACTGATTACGAATCTGCCATCAGATATTAAAAATTTAAGATAGCGGATCTAATATGTCTAAGAAACGCGACCTATAACCTACCCATTCATAATTTCATGAAAATTGAACAATTTTAAAAAATTTTAGGCAGCCATATTGGATCTCACATCTTGAATTTGAAACATCTAATAACAGAATCGTAATCAGCGATCCGTAAAACCATCTTATACGAACTTTCATTAAAGTTGAACCATTTTTCGACATTTATGGCAGCCATATTGGATCCGCCATCTTGAATTTAAAAAAGCTGATAACATATTCGTAATCAGCAATCCAAAAAACCCACCTATACGAATTTACATAAATATTGAACAACTTTTTGAAATTTTTGGCTGCCATATTGGATCCGCCATCTTGAATTTTGAAAACATGACAGCAGATTCGCAATCAGCGACCCAAAAAACCATCTTGCACTTATATTTATTAAAATTAAACAAAAATTGTTATTGCAGGAAAAAGTACCGTAAAAATAAAAAAAATTGAATTTAAGCCGCCATATTGGATGCCGCCATGTTTAATTTGAAAAAACCTACCACGAAATTTTGAAGGCTAGGGTGCATAGACACTTCTTTATTCATAATGTGTCCCCTAAGGGTTTACATGACTTCCATTCCATACCACTTACATAATAAACAGAAAGAA
>JAAAKG020188770.1:0-24921 GCA_010014905.2 Druon quercuslanigerum | reverse complement strand
ACAGAGTAACGGGTTGATTGTGTGGCGCGTGTTTTGTGGGTGGGGGGGGGGGGGGGGGGGGGGGGGGCGTTTCTTCAAAAGGGGAGCCAAGAGGGTCAAATGTATCCTAAAATTGGTAACGCAGTTTACGGATGACCCTTTAGGGGTATTAAGGTTCAATATCCCAGAAAAACCCTGCACCAGCGTGAAGTTAAAAAATATCATTTTCGAATTATAAGAAAATTTCTTCATATTTTTTTAAATTAATTATGATAAAAAATTTTTTCAGAATGATCATGCGCTCTCTAATAAACCAGGATACGTCGCTTTGAGTCTTGTTTTCATTTTGTTTGGCCTCGCAGTAGTCGCTGCCAGTATCAATTTGTTGGTCCTTCGATTCATGACAATGTAAGTAAAATACGAATTACTAAAATAGAGGAATTTGAAAAATAAAATTTCCACGCTGAATATATATTAGAATTTCATTTTTTAAACTAGAGACTAAGATTCGATATCAATATTCTCAATAATTTTCTGCAAGAAAAGTTTAATTAAATTTGAGGAGTTTGCTTGATTTCGAAAAACGACTTTAGGGAGTTTTTTAGCATGATCAATTTTCAAGAAAGTCCAACAGAATTTCATTAGGTTTGAAAGTGGCTAAACTATGATGTCAGAAATCAAAGTTGGCAGCAAACAAATAAAAAACTGAAAATTAGAAACCAACTCTAAGATTGGCCGAAATCCTTCAAATTTTAAAATCTCATCTAAAAAATCAACAATGAAAAAAAAAGAAAAATATTTCAAAAATATCACCTAATATTTTTTCGCTTTTACAGGAATGCAGAAGAAGTGCGTCGAGATGATAATGAGCTACAGTCAGCCTCCCACCACGTTTTGACACTAGATGGCGAAGTACTGGCAGTAAATGGAAAATTATTAGCAGGACATGTCCCCATGATTCATGATACGGATGATTGTGTGAGCGTTTGTTCTTGTACTTGCCTGGGAGGAACAAATTCAGAATTTTTTGATTCTTCGAGATACCAAGAGTACAGGCCTCCTTCAATTCCTGCCACTCTTCGTGTAAAACGAGCGTCAGTCTGATGGAAGGAGTTTCGTCGGCGCAGTCTGCGCCATCGACTTTCCAGGGTTGATAGTCGTGAGCTTCTTGGCATTGATGTCTAAAGAAGTAAAATTGTATATAGTTATATATATTTAAAAATTACAACTGCTAATTCAAAAAATTGGACAAAATTAAGTGAAATATTAAAAATGTGTAAGGTTTTTAATTTTAAAAGTTATAACAAAGTTATTTCAAAAAACTCTGAGCTTCAAATTTCAAAAATATGAAGCAATTTTTATTTGCATGGTATCAAATGGTATACTTAAGATTCCATTGCTTGACATTTTTCAAAATTAGTGGAGACTTTAATTCGAAGATCTATAAATCAAATTTTGTAAATACCAAACGTTCTTAAATATAACATGAAGAAGGAACTTGTTAATATTATTTTATTATTTACATTTACTATAATAGATTCAATTAAATATTTTCTTCTCTGTGTATAGAGAATGTCGTTACAAGTTAGGTAGACTTGAATGAAAGCATTTTTAATTTACAAAGTAAATAATAAATATGAAAAGTATTTACCCCAAAAGTAACTGATAAGAAAGTATACCGAGTGATGAAGAGATGAAAAATAATTATTCAGATTTGACGTCAAATTAATAAGAAACTTTCAAATCTTAAGTAAAAAATATATATTCGCGAAAAATGTATTTTCAATATTTATGTTACAATTATCAATTGATACTAATTAAAAAATTAACTTTCGGAATCAAAAAACTATTTATGATCCCTCTTGGACAGAATAAGTATCAATATAGGAAAATGAATCCACAGATTTATAATGACATTACCGAAAAATGCAAAGTAAACTCGAAAAAGTTTCAGGTAATGATAACTGTGATTTGGATAAGCTTTAGAGTTCAGAAAGTGTAATGGCTCTGAATATATCATAAGAGCTAAAATTTTTTTGAGTTTTTAGCTTTGGTATTATTAAAAATTTGAGAGGGAGCGACTGATCGTAGTTTTGTATAAAATTTGTACAAAATAAGATGAAGATATGTGTTAGAATGTAAAATGTAATGTTGGCCGATAGCTAGTCGTACGTGTACAACCTTTAATCCGGCGGTAGTTGCGCGAAGCGCTGATCATCTTATTATTAATTTTTAACCTACAGCGTTGGCAATTTCTAAGATTATTGATGTTTAATTAATAATTAATTAGATGACATTTTATTTTTTATTTATTATTAATTCGGTTTTAAATATATAAAAGAGGTTTATTGTGGATGGAAATTGTCAGCCCTACAAACGTCATCCTTTGACAATCAGTAGTCATTAACATTCGGTAAAAAGCGGATAGTTGAATAAAATCAGAAAAGCTCGAATTTGAATTAAATTTCTCATTTTATTCAATTATTTCTTTTCTCGACTCTTCTTTATAATAATCATTGAACTTTTACAAAAAATTATTTAACTTAGCTGCAGAAATTTAAAAAGAGTCAATTTAAAAATAGTCGTACAAAAAATCTGTGCCAGTTAAAAAATCATCATTTATTTGAGGCTGTGGGTAAAGTGTTAAACTGAAAAATTGATTATAAACTAATGAAAAGATTGTTATGTTCTTAGATTTTCTTTTATTGTGAAATAAGAATAGAAAAACACAGATGCCTCTCATGTTACCTTCACACCTATGGAATTGAAAATACCTGAATTTAATTTAACATATCACACACTACACTGTGCAATTCATAAAATATGATAAATATAGTTTTAGGAATTTAGAAAAAAAATTTATTCACTCTTCTAAAATCGTGCGACTACTAGAGGATTAAAGCCCATTTGGAAAGAAACGTAAAACTAAGAAAGTAATGTTCATCATTTGAAATAATTGTATTGAATTCAATTTCATTCCCTTATACTTATTTTGCAATTCTGGAAGAAATATTTTTTCTTTAAAATATCAGTAGGTATTCCTTATGCGAACAAACTTTTAATTTTGAAAATGCAGAATTGTATAAAGTTTTCAATTTTCAATTTCTGAATGAAAAAAAAATTCTGAATGGAAATGTTGAGGATGGTTTTTAGAATTTATATTTATTACATTGATAGTCATTTACAATTTACGTTAAACTATCTTAAATGTACTTCGATTATGCTATATGTTATACATTCGATATTTTCCAAAAAAGTAGTACCTTTTTTGATTTGTGAACCGTATTTATTTTATCTTTTATGACAAAGAATTTAAGTAAATATGACATGTTTGCCGTATTTTAGAATTAAGGCATTTTGCTTCGAGCAAATTACTTTTTTAGATATTGATTTGATCGATGCAGCCAATGTAAAAATGTCAGTATATTTTTGAATGTTAAGCATTTGTAAAAATAAAATAACCTGCGCATTAAGATTCTTGTTTTTATTTTAAGAAGCCTTATCTATCTTGTAGCAATAATAATATTATTAAATAAATAATTAATAGTTATATGTTTATAAACATGCTTCATAAGTATGCATGTCTATTAAAATTTCAAAAATTATTTTAGCGCTTAATTACAAAATTAATCATTTTCTACATCTATGAGAATCTTATTCTAAATTGTATGAACCTACATTTTAGCACGGATACAAACCATGTAATGACTCGAATGTAAGTTAATGTCGGCAACATGATTCTGGAGAAAGTATTATTTTTTAACAAAATATAAATAATAATAATAATTAAGGATAATTTTTATGGATAAATTAGATTCAGCATTGATAAGTTCTTTTTCTAATATCTAGTATTATTAAAAAAGTAAAAAAATAATTTTAAATATTGTCTTCATTAAAAATAAGTTCAGTTTTTAGATTCAAGACCGGAATTGCATTGGTAGGATCTTTCTGCTTACCAGTTGTTTAAAATTCAAATTTGAATTTTTAATTTGGATCAGTTGTCCCATTTTGACCACGATAAATCAAAAGTCCTTTGTTTCTCTGTAAAATTAATTTTTTATCACCTCCTATGGTGGAAAAGATTTTCCTAGGTTTTGGTTGCAAACAAAATATTTTTTCGAAATTAACTAACATATAAAATTTGATGTTACAACATAATCAATATTTTTCTCGTGAGCGGCTAAACGGATGTCGACGATTCTTACAGAATTTGCTTAAAAATTTATATATTCCTGAAATTTTTATTCTGAATATTAAAACATTGGATTTCTTCAAAATAATATTAACTGTTTGTAGTCATCATGTTCACTTTAAATTAATTTTGAAAATTAAAAAACTTCTAAATATCTCTTAAAATTACTCAAATTTTGTCTAAAAATAATAAGTGTTCAATTATTATTTCTACATAAAAATTTAACAATTTCGCTTAAAAGTTAAACATTTTTTAAATAGATTATAAAAATTTTAATGTTAAAAGTTTAAAAGCTATTCCAAATTTTAACAATTCAAAGTTTTCTATTTCAAACAATTAGGTTTGAAATTGTTTATTTTGTTAAATATTTGGATTCAATTAACTCGTATTAAATACACAGTCAAATAATGCTAAATATTAAATAATTATTCTTTTTTCTTAATTAAAAAATTTCAAATTAAATAGGTTAAAAAGTGAATCGTTTATACTGAAACAATATTTTTAATTTAATAAAATCCTTTAATTACGAATATATTATTAAGCTATTTTTAATTTAAAAATAGTTTATAAAGTTTCAATCACACCTTTACATTTTTTTAATGACTAAAACTTTCGAATTGAAAAATTAAAACTCTGGAAATTCTTTAACTTTGAATGAATTTAGAATCGTTTTATCAAAATAAATTATTGTTCAGTTTTTAATACCTAAAGTAAAGTTCCAATTAAAATTTTTTTCTTTATTAATTTATATTTACAATTGATAAAATAATACTGTTTTTTATTTAAAAATTTCAACTTCAAACGCTTTCAATTTTTAATTGTGTAAGTCTTCAAGACTGCACTTTAAAATATTAAAAACAAAATATACGCTTAAAAATAAAAATCCAAAATAAAGAATTTTTAAAGTAAAAGATTTTTGAATAACGCTTTGTAAACTGAATGATATAGGATCGGATGAGGAGCGTAAAGAGAAAAAAAGGAGGTCAGAAATGAATTAAGAAAGTGGAGAAAAGAAGAAAGTAATGGGGAAGAATAAAGGAGAAAAAAGAAAGAGTATTCTGAGTCGTGTGATCAAAAGAAAGAGGAAGAGAATAAAAGGTTTGAGGAAGAGGCGGAGAAGGCTAGGACGGAAGAAGAGGTATGGAAGGTAGTAAATAGAGAAAGAAGAAGAAGAAGAAAAAGAGTAAACCAAGACATTGAAATGGTAGAATGGAAAAAATATTTTTTGGATTTGTTAGGAGGAATAGAGAGAAAAGTCAGAAAGGAAGGAAAATATGGTAGAGAAAGAGATGAGGAAGAGGATACAACAAGGAAGGAAGTAGTCCAGGTACAGTAGCCTCCCAATTATCGCGAGAGGCTGGGACTGGGATTCGCGTTAAGTGAGTTCCCCCACTACATCAAACATCGTTCTCTTCTTGCGCCTTATTCTCATATCTGATAGGTTGAAAAAATCGAATCTATTTAAAAAACTTAATGTCAAAATTTGACAGTTGAGTACACGGTTGGGCAAGAACATTCAGAGGTTATTATACAAATTTTACCTAAGAAATCTTTAAAAACTTAGTGGACCTTGAACAAAATTTTAATACTTTAGAACTCTGGATAGACATTTAAGTTTTTTAATATATTTCAAATATAAATAATATATAATAGTATAATTTTATCCGTCATTCCTTATGAAAGTAAAAATTATTTTTTATGAAAGTGGGGTTAAAACGAACGAAAAATAATTACTTTAATAATAGTTTTTATAAATGCATTTTTTAATACTGTTGGTTCTTAACAATTATTCAAAAATGGTTAAATTTTAATAAATAATAAGTTAATTTTTCCGTGAAACATACATAATTCTACTGTCTTTAATTTTGAAAATAATTAAATAATCTTCAAATAAAGTATTTTTTCACAAAGTTTTTTCTTAAAAAAAATGTTATAAGGGTTTTAGTCATAGAAAAGTTAAATTTTGAAAATTTGAAATAGCAGAGTTGTGTCAAATCTATTTCCTGAAAAAGTAAGCTATTTTTTATTAAAATTTATCCATGATTTCAGATATTTATAAGAAGTGATATTAAAAAAAATCAGTTGTGAAATATATCTTTAAAATACGTTTTTTGTAAGTTTATTTTTTTCAATCAAAATAATTTTTTTAATTATAATACAGTAATATTGTTTTGATTCTAATAATGATAGAAAACGTATGCTTTTCAGAGATCTGATTTTTGACACGACAAGTTCCAAAATTCCAAGGCTCTGAGAATAAATATTAAAAGTGATTTTTGATTGCATATATTTATTTTGTTTGTGACAATATGTCTGTTATGAGTTAAACTCTATTCGTCAAAATATTCTCGCACATTTAACCTTACCCATAAATGTTACTGATGTGCGTGTCGATTTCTCTTGCAATATAAATTGCGATCTCTGCTTTTTCAACGCATTTAATTATTTTCAATTTTTCTTCCAAAATTTTCTTTCAATTTTCTTTTTCGGTCTAGATTTACTAGCCGTTTATTTACAAATAAGTAAGTACTTTGAATCCAAAGAAGAATGAAGTATTAATCTCTCAAGTACGTCACATTGAATTTCAAAATTTTTTAAAATTGTGTTCACGCGCGAACGTTTTGTTTAATGCGTGCGCAAGCATATGTCGGCCGTGGGAGCAAAGCAAGTAGGGGAAGTCGCGATATCTGGTAGTGCGATAAGTGGGAGGCTATTGTACGTCGTTTAAAGTTGAACTATATTGTTACGATTTCATTTTTTGGTTAGAGAAATAGAGATACATCATTTTAGTTGAACATTTGTCGGTTTTGTAACATTTTGTCGGAATGTGTACAATTATTTTTGAATTTTCACCAGAATAATTAAATTGTCAAAAATAAAAAAAGAAGTTTTAGCTAATAATATTTTTTTTTACCAAAAAGATGTGTGTTTTCAACCAAATAGTTAACTGAAAAAGATCAATTTCCACCAGAAATGAAACACTTATATTTGGATTAAAATAAAAATAATTTTCAAATCGTATTTTATAATATTTAAAGCTCTTAAAAAATGTTACAGTTTTATTCAAAGAATTGAAAGAAGTAATACCTCCTGAAAAAAGGTAAGTAGGCCGGGACTCAATGCCACTATGTGGCAGCCCTGATTATTTTATAATTATGGGATTAATATTATTCAGCTTCAAATACCTTTCAAAATTTCCACAGCTTGTTGGTGAACTTTTTGCTGCAACAGGTAATTCGCCAAAACTTAGCAATCATCTAGTGCATCCTATAATTAGGTCATAAGATATTAATAATTTATTTATTTTCTTATTGCAGTTATTCCTATGTAAAAACAAAAAAAAAGGAAATTAAATTCCTATGTAAAAACAAAAAAAGGAAATTAAATTCCAAATGCTTCCAACGTACAGCTTAACGTAAAAAGTAACGACTATCCAGTATATTTTAACGATCGTATTTATATCTTAATCTTTATACTTAGGTACATCAGGTAAATTTTCTAAGGGCGATGACATTATTGTCACTTTGATAAATTGACACCTTGTTTTTTCACGGACTTGAATGAGCTTTTTCCTGTCAGCACAGATTTTGCGTACACGAAGCAAAACAAAGGAACTGGATATGGCGGGATTGTGAGGCGGGCGTATATAGAACTTGCGCTCGTTCGAACAAAGAGGTACTCTTTACAGGCGCATCTCCTAACCCGAGGCGTTCAAGTCATTTAGCTCACGAGCGATTTAACGTCTCCCTCTTTCATCCCGTGAAAATCTCGTTCGAAAAGATTAAGAGAGAACTCTTTTTTGAATTTTTTTATCGAAAAGTATAACAGACAGGTTTTATTTTGATGACAAACTTTGAACTATTTTTAAAAATAGTCCGAAGGTCAGCCAAGTTGCGAATTATTAAACTTATCCTCCTTTCCAGAAAATGCTGTATCTTTTCTGCTTGCATGATTGTAAACTTCCAATCCTGCCACCCGAGGTAATACTTTATTTTCTGAAAATCATAAGAAGTACAAATAATTCTTAACTTCGCATGTCTGGTTATGTACTCATTTGAGTTGTTCATTACTGCCATGCGTTACTTCTAAATTTACTTCAAATTAAATGAACCTAATATAGGTGAGCTATGATATTTAAATGTAAGTCATGTAAGTTATGTAATTTAAGTAATTCTTACGAAGTGTCTCTTTTTTCCGAAATTCAGGATGACTAACCCATCATACGGGTGCTCCAAAAAACGCCAAGTGGCGGGTAATTTGTTGCAGGTACAGTACTTCAGAAAAACTAAAATTAAACTATATTATGTATGTTTTATTAACAAATATCTTAAATCTAGTATAACCAAGATACCGAGCTACTTAAAGCATATTTCGTTCTATTTAGATTTAAAAAATTTTATTTTAAATACACTTTATCTTTTAGTTGTGTTGACATACCCGCCTCTTTCCTAAATTCCAGAACTGCGCAATTTAAACAAATTAATCCAAAAACTAAATAAGACTAACCTTAGCACGCATACGTGCAAATATTTACACTTACGGTAAAAAAAACAAAGAAAGAAATGAAAAAAGGCTGTTGCGAAAACACATTCCTTTTTTATATTCCTTTATTCATATATTTTTTTAAATATTAATGATCATGAATCATAATTATCAATGCTTTAACGACATATTGAGAATTTTTGTCAATGGCTCCGAAACACTTTGAGAGTGCTTTTCATAGACTTGGTGTGCAATTTGTTTTTTTTCTTTACGCGTATTCTTACGCGTATGCAATGACTGATAATATATGGCCCCTTCCCTTGGATTTTTTTAAAGATTCTTTCCACTTCTATGAATTTAAGTCAATTTTTGTAATTTAAAAATATGCTGTATAAATTACAATTACTACCACGTATAACGCATATGGGTGCGAATAACACCACTTGATAATATATATATTTTTCAAGATTTCCTTAACATTTTGTAGCACTTTTCTATCTGCTTTGCAAAGTCGCTACTAAATAAAAAGATGAGAAAAGAATATAGATCTCATAAATTCAAGTTATTAGAGCTATTCCAAGCAATTGTCTTGTTAAATCAAGTGGCAGAGATTGATGACAGTTTCTTGGCAATTATCAGTAACCTTTAGATTTGTTATCCCTTCGTTTATCGTCTTTGAGAAGAGGCTTAACTATGAGCAATGTTAAATTGTGACGAACTCTACGTCAGGAAATTCTTTTTATATATAACCTTCTTTTTACAGTAGAAAATATTACTGCTGATTTATGCAAAATGCCATTCTGACGGAGAGTCTCTTTTAAATTGTTATTTAAGGTCGTACTCTACGTTCTCGATGAATATACTATTTATTGAAGTAGATTATTATAAGCACCGGGAAAGCACTGTGCTGTCAATTCTATAAGGCATGTTTAAAATAATGTATAATTCAAGAAAAACTTTTTTTTGAATGCAATAAGATGAAACAAAATAATTTCCTCTGAAAGTTGGCCTTGCTATAATCACGTAGCTTCAAATTCCGAGTGGCATTTAAATTTATGGTCGGAATTTCCAAATTCAAAACGGCAGGTGCAGTATGGCGTCATAACTCTCCTCATGTTCGGATCGAAGTGAGTGAATATTTGTCGAACAGGCCACGCAAGTAGTTACTATGGTTGTTATGGGGTGCTTCCATGTATAAATTGAAGTTCCAAAATTCCAAATGGCTAAACAAATATGGCGGATATTTGCAAAATTATCAGGGTTAGAAATATATGAAAATTTGTTGGCGTGGGCGGCAGTTGTTCTCAGTACGCTCATTAGGAATCTGCTGTTAACAATTGGAACTTGAAGATCATCTATCTATTATGCTAATTAGAAATTAGGTATATTTTGACAATGCTACCGCATAACATTTAGAATTTGATATATCGATTCGAGGAAATTTACCCGGCTGTACTCAAGATTTGTGTATGAATATTTTATATTCTTCAAGAACTATCAAACTTTGCGCCACATTATGTCTATTATTTTTTTTGAGGTTACCTATGAAAAATGTTGAGAGAGATGTAATCTTGTTTTTGGTAATGTGATTGGTAATTGTATTTTATACGACATAATACTCCTTAAGACATAGGGAGACGTACACATTTCAAAATGTGGTTTTATAAAAAATTCTTATTATTTGGAAAAAGTCATCCAGGCTGGTAAAACATTAATCGACTTTTGGAAAAGTGCGATTTCCCACAATTTCACACTCCGTAACATGGAAACCTCGAGACATTTTATATTTCAATCAGGCTGAAATACTTTCTTTAGCCAGTACTTCAAATACAAAAATTTTTGAGCGCAATTTAGTACCATCATTGTTTTTAAGGAACTGTTATTTGTAGAATTCCTAAAATTCGCCCTATAAGGCTAGCATGCATTTGAGTATTAAAAATACTTGAAAATGTTGAAAGCTTCACTGTCTGGAAAACGATGATAGATAAAAATTACGTAAAAACTTTTTTATAATGAAAAATATGCCTGAAAGAAGTATTCTGGCTTGCTTGACATATTAAATTTCTCGAAGTTTCTATTTTACAGAGTTTCGAATTGTTGGAAACAGACAATTTTTAAACATTGATTTTTTACTCGAAAACTATGATTTTTATGAAAAAATTCGGAAGGACAGTTGTTGTGTAAAATTAGCTAAAAAATTAAAATAAATTCGTTTCTTCAAAAAAAAAACTATTTGCAATTTTTTGCAACATTATTAATTAAATAATTATTTTAAAATTTTCTACACAAACACGAAAAAAATTTAAAAAATCAAAATAAAGAATTTGGTATCTGTGGACTCTGATTTTCTTTGTGCCTTAGAAAGAAAACCTTGAATGCTGATCTTGTTATGTTACTTCCACAGCTTGCTTTCAATTTTTGTAAGTTTTATTTCACCTAAATCATTTGAAACCGTATTAACTTTTAAAAGACAATTACATATGATCATAAAATCGAATAAACTGTTTTTTCATTCCAATAAATTCACCACACCGCCAAAAATCAACTGTGTATATCCCAGCTGTGGCATAAACAAAGTCAAGATTTTGATACATACGTAGTACATACACGTATGAATTATGTGTGTTTAGAAGTATAGTTGAGTATTAATACCAAATATTTTCCAAAATTCATTAGAAATATATTTAGAGAGAAAAGTAACTAAAATTACAGTGCCTCAGATCTAAATTCAAACTGGATTAAACACCTAGTGGCACAAACTATTTTTAGAAAATACGACCTTTAAATTTTTTTCCTGAAAATTTATCATGTTGAGTCATATTCAAAGAATTAAGCAAACTATTTTTTTATACTACATTTTTCATATTTATTTTATGATCACTATGCCTCAATAATCAAGTAAGCCTTATAAGCGTGCGGATAAAGTCACACATAAGGGGAAGAGTTTATGAAGATTATTGTTAAATGTTCTGAAGCGAAAATTTTCCGATCTACGTGATAACGCGAAAATTTGTTACAAATATAGAAAACAATCACAGTGTGATACTCTATTACTAGCTAACGCTTTTCAAATATTTAATCAAAATAAAAACTTAAATAATCAAATAACGAAAGTGATGTGAGATTGAGAAGAGATGAGCCTGCAATCATTTCTGACAATTTCATACTTTGCGCAGAGTCCAGGAGCGGATGTAAAATCACAAAGATAAATTAAATCGGAACAAATTTTGACTGACTTAAAGCAAAAGTTTGCGAGTTTGGAGGCAAATGATCCTGAAAGGTGTCAAATTCTTACAATTGTTCTAACATTTTGGAGCTCTCGAAAAATTGTAAAATAATTCGGCTGTATCTGACGACAGGCTAATAAATCTAAAGAGCTGAAAAAATTAAAGGCGTTCTAGCTAGTACTACAGCAAGAGTAAGAAAACACTTACTGCAAGAAACACCTTAAAGAATCGTAGAATTTTATGAAAATGATGCCAATGTCAGAGCCACTTCAGGGGTAGGCCAAGAGAAATCGGTAAAATAAATTATAGCAGAGTCAAGATTTAAAGGTGCCTTTTATGATTGGATTTAAGAGGTCTGTTTCTAAAATACAAAGAACTCGATCCAAAGTACCCAGTAAGCTTCAGTAATTTTGCACAGAAACACAGAAGCTGTTTGTGTGTGTACGATTCATCAAAACTGTAAGCTAATGTTGGATGTTATTGACATAGCCTATTTCACAAAAACGTCTGAAGTGCCAACAAATGTATAACTTCAAATGTATACTTCTGGAGGTAAGAAAGCATCTTGTTTTGCAAAAAAACTTTCTCTCCATTGAAGAACTTATTGAAGAATTATGTGTTAACTTGCAAGTTCTGAAACCACACTCTTTGATATCCTAGAAATTATCAGATTACTTAGAGAATAGAAAGAAAGGACTGAAAGAGTGTGAAGTACTATCTGGCTTAGATTTTGCAGAAAATTATAAATATGTAGCAGAGGACACTTCGCAAGAATTCCACTTAATAATGATTAATGCACTGTCATTACAGTAATTTGTTATTATAAAGTCGGAAAGGAACTAAAGCATAAGAGTTTCGTCTCTTTATCAGATAGTACGAAGCATGGTACTGCAGCAATTTATGCCATCCAAACGATGCTGCTTAAAGAAATCAAAAAACAAGTTTCCGTTAAGAAAATAATTTATTTTACTGTGCAAAACAGCACTTTAAAAAAAAAGATACCAAATGGTAAACCTTGCTCACCATTAGGAATATTTTGGCGTTAAAGCCGAATGGCATTTCCATGCTTCCGCACCCGGAAAAAGTGCGGATGACGGCGTAGGGGCAACATTCAAAGAAAACTGAAAAACCGATTTTATCATGCTTCTACAGTACCTGAAATTCAGAAAAGTCATTCTTTTTCACTATCTTCACCAAAAAAATTGCTTGTAAAAAGATACTCAAACGCCTCTGATGGCTTTCACATAACTTACAGTCAGCAATAAATTATTTATGATTAATTAAATGTAGTTTGTTTTTAATAGAAGATTTCTTCCAAATGATAATTTTTTTATAAAACCTAATTTTGAAACCGGTACGCTTCCCATATAGCTTAAGAAGTATCAGATCGTATAAAATACAATTACCAATCACATTACCAAAACAAAGATTACATTACGATTTTATTTTTTATTATTACATTACGAATTACGATTTTCGATGGATAACCTCGAAAAAAATATGATAGACATAATGCAGCGTAAACTTTGAAAGCTATTGCAGTGCATAAAATGTCCATACAAACCGTCTTGAGTATAGCCGGGTAAATATCCTCGAGTTGATACATCGAATTCCAAATGTTATGAGGTAGTACAGAAAAAAGATACATAATTTTCAGTTATCTTAATGGATAGACGATCTTCAAGCTCCAATTGTTAACAGCTGATTCCCAATGAGCGTACTGATAAAAACTGTTTCCCATGCTAGACTATGTTCAAATATTTTTGACCTTGCTAATTTTATCCGCCATATCCGTCGGCCATTCTAAATTTTGTAACTCCAATTTATACATGTAAACACCTCATAACAACCATCGTGTAATTGTACTTGCATAGCCTGTTTAACCGTTTGATGGGTGTAAACGGGGCAGATGAAATCACAGCGGCAGGCTGCACAGTGGCCCGGAACCACACAATTGCAGGACGAAAATCACAGTTCAGCTCAAATGAAAAACTATATCCTTCATGAGGGTTTTTGAGGTCCCTGAGACCGAATATAGTATAAAAATTACGCAATTCAAAATAACGGATCCAATATGGCGATCGAAATTGTAGAAGTCAAGGAATTGGTGTTTTGTATATGATCACATGATAAGACTCAGTAAGCAGTGCTACAGTACCTACCTCTACTTCCGGCCTTGGGAATATCAATCAGTAGACCCATCCTACTCTTAAAAGTTGCTTGAATAGTTTTTTGACTAGCCTT
This sequence comes from Druon quercuslanigerum, assembly GCA_010014905.2. Lineage (NCBI taxonomy): Eukaryota > Metazoa > Arthropoda > Insecta > Hymenoptera > Cynipidae > Druon > Druon quercuslanigerum. Next base: position 10,797 of record JAAAKG020188770.1, on the reverse strand, counting down.
TTCAGCAGAACTTCGAGCTTGCCACTTTTTGAATTCAAAGCGGTAGGAGATGTGCAGAAAAAATTCAAAACACCTAATCCAGGCGTGTAAAGGGGAGAGGCCAAACTAAAATGTAGATGGATCAGTTTCTCTTCTGACAGCTTCGTCAATGTTGCTAATCATATTTGGTGTTGCCCCGAAAACGTAACATCTTTGTGAAGAAGATGCGCACAACTTCTAGAGGTCCTCGGACGATAATTTTTCCACACAATTATTTTTTCAGATGAATTAGATTCTTGCGTATACATCTCTACGGGAACAAGTGAAGTAATGAGGAGGTTTTTGATCATCAAAATCTTCCAAAGATCGCTGTTTATAAGCTGAATGGACCGAACTACCATGAAAAGCCCACTTCACGACCAAAGTCAAATTCAAAAGACATGCGGAAGGTAGCGAGTGCAAGACAGGTTCACTGATTTTGACTAATCGTTTTGTTAGTTGATTAAGAAGTAATTGCAATGAAATTTCGGTTCTTTGTTCAGTTACTGTAATGTTTTCAGAGTAACATCTGCTTTTAGCTTCTCTTATTTTATGATAAGACGGATATAAGTCGGCACCTCTTGCTACTTGCATTACCAGATTGCAGCTTTCCTATCACCCTCCAAATAAAGATTGCAGATGCATCTAATGCTAATTCAGAACCACTTGATTTTTTCAATTCTGATATTTTTCGTGTTTTTGAGCGAGTGCAAGAATCAATATGAGATTTAAGTGGCCGACCTCTCTTAGTACTAGCACGTTCAGGGACGGCATCTTTGAAGGTTTGAAGATGAACTTTAGTGCAAGGAAATTCAACTTTCTTCTTGAAACAAGATTCATTTTGGGCCATAACCTTGTTCCCATGCCTTTGGGCATTATTTAATTCAATTAAAATTTCTGCAAAGAAATTTTTAACAACTTGTAAAAACTTATCTTTTACTTCCTTAGGATGTTTTTCTATTTTCAGAGTTTTAATCGCATAATCTTTTAACTATTTTTTTTTTACCTCAAATTACGTTGATCGATTTCTAACTCCATACAAAAATAGAAATAAATCTTTTCTTGTGGGAGAAAACTCCATTTTATTTATATTTATTAGTTATTTTTCACTATTACACTATGGCCACTATAAAATTATTTTTCAAATATTCTACATATTACTTACCAGTAATTAAAATCACTTATTTAGGCCAAAAATTGTACGTGACATTTCATTCATGAAAACAAAAGAAGGCTCACCATTTGCTCAATTGTTTTGACAAACTGCAGATGTCAAACCTAATTTAGCATTTTTTCTTTTGAAATAAACATAACAACCTATTATTTTATAGTAATAGAAAATTATTTTGTTAAAAAAGCCGCACGTATGCTAGCCAGCAAAATCTATATAGTCCCAATGTCGAACCATGTCGATTCGTCAAAATAAATGAACTCAGAAACGATATTTTTGAAAATTTTTTACGTTTTAGATAATAAGATCCGTGTTTACTTTACGATATTAATACATAAGCCGTATTTATTTACTTTAAAAGCAAGCCGGTATATTAAAATTATTCTATTATTGAAGCCTTAATCATTAAAGCTATTCAAAAATACCAAAAAGGCATGTTAAACTTGTGTGTAAGAAACCCACAATCTTAGTTTCGACCTACATTAAAAGGACTGAGTAAGCCAAAATAAGACTTTGGAAAAAGGTTATGCTTATGTAAAATGATAACTCAACAAGTAAAGAAAAGAAAATCAAAAATGAATTTGAAAATACTTACAAACATTGATTTTTGTCCTACTATCGGCCCACTGGGGGCTGGTGAAACCCTCGTTTGTCTTGAGGGCGCGAAGCCACCAAAGATGAGAGCTTTCTCATCACAAGGACAATTACTTCAATTCAATTTTGAGGTCTTGATACCTCTTATCCTTTTCATTATCCTTGGCAATTATGTTGTAGTTGGCCGGCGCCGAGAACTCGATCACGAATATAGTTCGTTTCTCTAAGTCTTCGAGAAGGAAGTCAGGTCTCGAGCGTGCAATTGCAGAGGGTTTCATTTTGGTATGTCAAGAGGGTGTAATTTCCACTGTAGCATACCGTCGCCACATTTTGAGCCAAGACACTGCTAATGATAGCTACAGAGCGTTTAATGCACACCCCTAGTGTCTAGGACACATACTGTCTAATTACCAAAAATATGCGGGATCGAACTACATCAATAGGCACAATGCGGCACTAAGAGTGGTTTATAACCATATCTGTCACTCTTTACGCCTAAGCTATAATACTGCTCCGCTAAACGCACATAGGAAAAACCAGTCAATTATACGGAATGATAAGTGCCGCATGTACTGGTACTTCATACTTTCGACAATTGTTTATGTTGCACACGCAATGCCTGACATAGTTCTACTTGATTTCGATAAACGAACCATGTTCCTTATCGAATTTTTGGTAACAGCTGACAAAAACATGATAGACAAGGCGACTTAAAAGAAAGAGAGATATAAATACCCGAAATATTCTGTTAAGCTAATAGTTCTTAATATTGACGTTCTTTGAGGTGCCAATTTTCCACTGCTTAATTGCCTGAAAAGCATCAAATACCAAAGGATTGGGTTCTCTCTTACGCATGTGAGCTTTGATAGGGCCTCGAAGATGTTTCGCTCATATACTTGCACGAGACACGTCGAAAAGTCAAATTATACGCTCAATTGCAAGTGCTCTAAATTTTGTTCTAAGTGCGGGTTTTTATTGACAACAAATGGAGAGAGTTGTTTGGGTTTCCTCTGATAACATTGCAATACAAGTTGCATTTTATTAATGCATTAAGTATTATAGTAGTGACCTTTATAGTAGTGACATTAAGTATTATAGTAGTCAGAAAAAGTTAGCAAACCGAAAACCATAATTTCAAAAAAGCTTCACGCCGTTTCGCTCTAAATCATATTTAAATACAAAGTTAACGTGGTGCTGACGGAAAAAATTAAAAACTTTGTTGCACCTAAATGTTAGTTTTGTTTGAAAACCGATTACAAGACAGGTGTACGCGCATGGTTATTAGGCGCAGTAGAAGCCCAAACTCGTATCTTTTTGACATTTAGAATTGCTTGACTCTGAAAACGTAAGGGTACTGAGCTACAAGAAAGTTTGCTCACTATTTGAATTTCGGCCAACTTTTGAGGTGTTTCCGACCACTGTGCAGCATTCTTGTACACTAGATTTGCCAAATTCTTATAAGTTCCTTGCATTAGTTGATAAACAAATTCTGAATAAAAACTCCCCGAATCAAAAAAGGATGCGTAAACATCACTTTCCCAGTTTAATAATACGTACCCGAAACAGGGGTTATCTTGGGCATGTCTTACCCGGGCACCACTTCCCCCGAGAGACTATGGCAAAAATGGGTATGTCTTCCCTTTAGCATCACTTCCCCAGAAACATATTGAGAGGAAGGACAATGGCATGAATGGGTATGTCTTTCTTGGGCATCACTTCCCCAGTGAAATATTGAAATCGAGAGACTATGCAAAAAATGGGCATTATTTCTCCGGCATCACTTCCTCCCAGTATGATAATGAGATAAGGAGATTATGGCATAAATGGGCCCATTTATGCCACAGTCTTTCGGTCTTAATATCTGACGCAGGAAGTGATGCCTATTTATTCCATAGTCCATCTTCTCCATATGTTGCCGAGGAATTGATGTTCGGGGAAAACATGGCCATTTTTGCCATAGTCTCTCGATTTCAATATTTCACTGGGGAAGTGATGCCTGGGGTAGACGTGCTTATATATGCCATAGTCTGTCGATCTCAATATTTTACAGGGTAAGTAATGTCCAGGGAAGACATGCCCATTTATGCCATAGCCTCACGGTTCTAATATCTGACGGGGGAAGTGATGCCCGGGGAAGACATGCCCTTTTATGACTTAGTCTGTCGATCCTTATATGTTAGTGAGGTAGTGATACCCGGGGAAGAAGTGCCCATCTATTCCACATTCTCTTGGTCTTAATATCTGACGAGGGGAGTGATGACTGGGGAAGACATGCCCGTTTATGCCATAGTCCCTCTTCTCAGTAAGATAGTGGGGAAGTGATGCCCGGGGAAGACATGCCCATTTTTCTCATAGTCTGTCGATCTCAATATTTTACTGGGGAAGTGATGCCTGGAGAAAACATACCCAGTTATGCTATAGTCTCTCTTCTCAATATGTTACTGGGAAAGCGATTGCCGGTGAAGACATTTCCATTTATACCATAGACTATCGATCTCAATATTTTACTCGACAAGTGATGCCCGGGTAAGAGGTGCCCACTTATGCCATAGTCTTTCGATCTTAATATTTTACTGAAAATGTGATACCCGGGCAAGACCTTTTCATTTATCTCATAGTCTCTCGATTTAAATATTTCACTTGGGAAGTGATGCCCAGGGAAGACATGGCCATTTATGCCATAGTCTTTCGATATTAATATTTTACTGGAAAAGTGATACTCGGGTAAGACATTCCAATTTATGCCATAGTCTCTCGATTTAAATATTTCACTGGGGAAGTGATGCCCGGGGAAGACATCCCCAGCCATGCCAAAGTCCCTCTTCTCAATATGTTACTGGGGAAGCGATACCCGCGGAAGACATGCACATTTTTTCCATAGTCTCTCGATATCAATATTTCACTGGAGAAGTGATGCCCAGGGAAGACATGCCCATTTATGCCGTAGTCCCTCTTCTTAATATGTTACTAGGAAAGTGATGCTCGGGGAAGACATGCCCATTTTTCCCATAGTCTCCCGATTTCAATATTTCCCTGGAGAAGTGATGGACAGGAAGACATGCCCAGCTATGTTATAGTCTTTCTTCTCAATGTGTTATTGAAAAAGTGATGCCCGGGGAAGACATGCCCATTTTTTCCATAGTCTGTCCATCTAAATATTTTACTTAAGAAGTTATGCCCGGGGAAGACATGCCGATTTGGGCCATAGTCTATCAATCTCAATATTTCACTGGGGAAGTGATGCCCGGGGGAGAGATGCCTATTTTTGCCAGAATCCCTCGATTCAATATTTCACTGGGGAAGTGATGCCCCTTGGAAGACATGCCCATTTATTCCATAGTCTGTCCATCTTAATATTTTACTGAAGAAGTTATGCCCGGGGAAGACATGCCGATTTGGGCCATAGTCTATCAATCTCAATATTTCACTGGGGAAGTGATGCCCGGGGGAGAGATGCCTATTTTTGCCAGAATCCCTCGATTTCAATATTTCACTGGGGAAATGATGCCTGGGGAAGACATGATCATTTTTTCGACAGTCCATTTCGGCAGACATTTATGCCATAGTTTCTTTTCTCAATAAGCATAATTTACCGGGTGTTTCTGGCTTGGTTTGAAATGTACTTTTACTGGTAAAAAAATGTATTCAAACAAATTCCCTAGAGAATCAGTTTCTTACTATCGTTATGGGCCTCAATAGATCAAAAAATTGTTTAGAAACTTTATAAACTATTTAATTTATGACAATCGTTCGATACTAAATACCATTCTAATAATAAAGCAGACCGATTTTAGGTCAAAAAATTTGTTGTGTATAAAAAACTGATAGACTGTAGTATTTATTTAATTAAATTGATTTGTTTTCAAATATCTTAAACGTAATTTTTATTTTCTTTAAATCTATCTGTAATAATTCTGATCAACAGTGACATACAAACAGCAAACATAAAAAATATACTAAAAATTTAAAAGAAAATCTAAAAAGCCGTTCTTCGTAAAAACATTCTAAGTCGGTTTAAGTTGTTCCTGCAGAGAACGGTCTAACTGTAATTATTCATCAAACTTTGTAGAAATGACTGACTTTCAATAAGAATAATATTGAATAAGTATTAACATACGTACCTGAAGAAGTTTGTTTTAATTGTGCTATTTTTTCTTCTTACGAAGAATATAATTTACTGCTCCTCTAAATATATTGTGAAACTTGTACGTAAATAGGTTACGTCATAATCCTCAGACATATGTATCATTTATTGCTTCAAAATGAGAAAATATGATTATGTACACACTTCAATTATTTTACTTTATTTGGTTCAGTTTTAAAACAAAAGTCACTGAAACACCACGAAATTATATCAAACACAATAGCACACCATTACCTACTTTCAGTCTCTCACTTTGCATCCACCATTTTGTATCGAAAAAATTGGCAAGAAAAGATCCTCAGTTGGTTATGAACTGAAACAGTTAGCCAATATTTAATTTCTTTATCTCGGGCTTTGCCTATAGAAGATGAAGATCTTCACTCTACTATTTACCTGCATAGTTTTTCTTAATATTACCGGTAAGTTTTGCGTCGAAATAATGATTATTAGTGATAATTTTTTATTTGCTTGGATAAGGCCTTTTATGGCTTGTTATGGTTATTTTATGGCTGTACTAAATCCAGTATAAAATAATAAGGAATTTTCCTTAGATATTTTCTTTAAAATACATTTATGTAAAACAATAAAATTATAAGTGTTTATCCCTAACCTATAACTACTGAAAGGAAACAGCTGATTAGAATTTCAAAAATAAACTTTGAAATAAAAAGAAATATATAAGTATATTTAAAGTGAATATGTCAAGACATAACTAATTACTACTAGCGTGTACTAACAGATTCAAAAAATATTCATTCCTTTGTTAAATTAGCTATATTCGTTTAATCTCAATTTTAATTAATGAAATAAATCCATAGGGGATAAAAATTACCAAAAGCTTATCACATATTTAAGAAAAAAAATCCAAAGACAATGTTCGTACTTTCACAAATTTGGAATTTAAATATAACCTGGCGCAATAAGGAATTTAAATTGAGCGTCTATGTGCAATAACAGCCTACTTGTATTTTACAAGTCACTTATCCATCATTTTTATGTCCTTCTTTTCATTATTGAATCGAACTGCTAAATTCTTTATAGGTCTCTCAGTTTTCTATATAAATATTATATAAATAAATCACTATTAACAGATCTATTTTCGAAGGTAACAAAAGGTTTAGTCTATACATTTTATAAAAAAAAATAATTTATTTTTCGAACATAATTTTGTGTTGATCATAGTAGCATCATTTATGAAGGAGATATGCCATCAGGGGGTCGGGTGAATTTCAAAGAATTTCTAAGTCTTTTAAAACACTGTTTAATAGTTCCAGAACCACATTTTCTTTCGTATGTTGCTAACAAACTCACTGTTCACAAAATTTATGGAAAAAAAGTTCAAAACATTCAATTTATGTAACAGTAATATAAAATAATACTTAATGTTGCTTAATGTTTGCAATTTAATCATTTTAATTTAAAATTAGGAAGTCAAAAACAATATAATTAATGTATAAACAAATGTTTTATACTTAACCAATATATAAAAATAACATTGTTCAGAAAAAATTTCTTTATTTACGTCTGGAACAATTTTAATTCATCAATCAATATAGGCTAAACCTAATAATTTGTATTTAATCAGGTACCAATAACTTTTTATTTTATTACAGCATTTAAACATTTATTATATTCATAATAAATTATACCATAAACACAACCTCACTTTTTAAATTCTTAATATTTACCTTCCATATTTGTTTTACATCAAAAAAAATGAAAGAATACTTTAGTATATAATGATGAAGATATCAAATGAGTTCAATGAGACGGAAATCTTTACTTTTTAGATATTTTTTATCAGTAAGTGTCTATCGGTATACCACGTGGGCAGTTTTTTCGGGGGGATTAGATGTCTGACAAAAGTCCACGATTATCGACGGCCTGGAAGGTGTAGCCAAAGTCCACGTGGACTCGCGGTCTCTTGAATTTTCGGATTTCTCTGCAGAAAAACAGTTTCGACTGTCTCCAGATCCCCCCCCCCTCTTTAACAATGAAACTGCAACAAATTTTCACAGAGTGTCTGCCCCCCCCCACCCGCCTCTTGAGCTGTTACGTAATGTAAGTACGGTCCCTAAGCTACGGTGAGATGAGATTATTTTTCTACACAACCCCTGCATTTTGAATTCTCACGTAATTCCTTATACTTGTCAGATTAATTTTTCAACCATTCGAATGTTCTATGTTTTTTAATATTATGGTTTTGAACAGATAAAATGCATTACGTAATATGCTGTTAATTTTTTTTGTCTACTGGTTCGGATTCCAGTGGAGCATGGCAACAATTTTTTCACAATTAAAAAATAAACATCATTATTCAAATAATATTGAATTCAGACCGGTTGAAAGAAATAACATCACATTATTTAATACATACAATAGCTTATGTTTTCAAACAAGAGTCCAAGAATATCCATATTTTCTTAAAATATGAAATAAGTCCACGTGATCAGTTGTTTGTTATAAAAAACATGAAATATCGGAATCATTCAAATAGCAGATGATTTTGTTTTTCCAGGGTTGCCTATCTAAATCTAAATCTAAATTCCGTACTGTGTGGGGACATTATTCTCGGGCGTTTCGGGCATAACTCACTGGTTTGAGCGCACCTAGGGTGAGCGTCTGTTGAATCGCGCGCTTCGCGCTTGGCCTTTGTACTTCCCCCACATTTGTGCACTGTATATTTTGACTAGAATAGAGTCAAAAGCACGTAGCAACTAGTGTTGCATTCGAGCTGAGAAAGTCGTTCACTTCGCTCGACTTCTTTCGGCTCCCAAAAGGTTTTTCGATATGTCCTACACGGAAAGAAATTTAGGGTGACTGTGGTACTTATGCGTACCACTGCTGGGCTAAAACACCAGCGTCAGCGCGCCCTGTGTTCAAGACATCTACTCTCTTATTTTGAGCACGCTGCGATCCGACAGAGGGACGAACGGCGCGCCAAACTTTTCGGACAACAGCAGTCCCAGAATTCAGTAAGACGGTTGCGTTATTTTCGGGAGACGCGCTGGTTTATACACACTTCTGTTTTAATGGGATTAAATGTTACATATAGATCTTGAATTTTTCTTAGCTTCATCATGAACATAAATGTCACATTTTTCTTACTCTTGAACGCTAAAAATAGAATTTTGATATAAAAATAAACAAACAGTTTATTAAACGAAACTTGGTTTACGCGTTTCAATATTAGATGTAAACTAAACTGTTACACAGTACTTCTAATTATCACAAAATAAATCAAATCTAACTTTTAAGTAACTTGAATAATTTTTATTTACACCAAATTTAAATGAAGTCTCGTTTTATGTTATTTAAACTTAGGATACATGTATTATTGAATTTCAGAAACAAAATACATAATTAAATTATTCTTATTTTGAACAGAGAATTATTCTTCAAATTATAAGAGCTTTTAACTTAATATTTCTAATTAAAATTTTTTTATTCCAAGCATATATTCAATTTTATAATTTCTCAATTTTATATTCATCCACATTTTTGAATCAGAAGTACATGTTCATCAGAAGTTATGTAATAAAAAATGTCTTTATCTAAATTCAGAAAATATAAACCACAAAAAATGTGTAACTTAATCCAAATAGAAATGTAGAAATAAAAGAAATTCTCTTTTTCAAAAATTAAAAACCAAAATTTTCTCCCTTACAAACAATAAAAGTATTGAAAATGAAAACAATTCAAAATTCACAATTTCAAAATTCAAAATTTAGCTTTCCAAAAAGCGTAGAAAATCATATCATTTTTAAATTGAACGATTATACACTTGGATTAAAATTAATCAGTTTTTAAATTAAAAATTTTATATGAATGTAGAAGTTGGATCGACTACTGTAGTGCGTTTACGTTCTCTCGTTCGGGGCAGCAGCATTCCCAAATATAAGAGAGCAACGTAGCACATTTTAAGCCATTTACGCCATTAAGCCGCTTCACGCTATATGGCGCTGCTGTCGCGTTGAAATCGTCGTTGTGTTGCCCTACTACACGAAATGCAACAGCTGTCCTATATTTCTTTCCGTGTACTCGTTAAATCTTTTGTTTTGGTCGTGTCGGATCGTTTCGTTATCTACTTATTTCGAATTTTGACGTTTTCGATGTCAAATATTGAAAGAAAAATACGAAATGGATGAAAACTTAATTAACTTTCATTTTCCACAAGAAAAATAAAAGAACAATGTACTTGATAAGCGTAAAATGTACTAGTAATCGCTCGGTTGAACTAATACTTTCGTGGATACGAGCCGACCCGTACCGATAATATTGACAATTGAACGAGATTTTTTCTCGTTTATTATGTTTCTCATAAAAGATCGCTCGAATGAAACACTAGTAGCAACAATCACGTAGCAACTTTGTTAGTCCCCTACTGTGCACGTCGATGGCCAGACGAGCAATTGTGTACGTCTTTGATCAGACGGATGATTTTCTGATAATAAGACTCTGTAAAGAGGTAAAAATGAATTTAAACTTTATTTTCCTTAAATTGCTCTGACTACAGTACAGTGGGTCGCAAAGGATATGATAGAACTGAAAACGGGATGGTCTGAGCGCGGTAACTAGAGTGGGAAGTTATGGTGCTGTCCCACCCCCCTTGGTAGACTGGATTTCGTGTCTAAAATCCTTAACAAAATCTGACTTACTTATATATATATATATATATATATATATATATATATATATATATATATTTCTTTAAGGGTACATATTACCACAAGATATTTTTTTGCTGTTCACAATAATATCTCGATTATTCTTGAGTAGGTAATTTTCGTTATGAGATAGGAACGGTGACTGACTACAAAAGATCGGTGTTAGCTAACAACTAATTTGGTTATATACTTTCGCAAATTCT
>JAAAKG020188759.1:0-24923 GCA_010014905.2 Druon quercuslanigerum | reverse complement strand
TTAAATTAAAAATATATTGCATGCAAAAAAAAAAACAACCATAATAACCAAAATATTAAATTTTTAAAAAAAAAAGATTATTTTTTTAAAAAAAAAAAGGTTTTAATTGGAACCCCCCCCCCCCCCCCCAAGTAGGAACGCATTTTTTGGACGATCCATAAGACTCTTGAGAAAATAAGGGACTTTTAAAAATAATTTTTTATCTAAAATAAAGACTTAGAGGAATTTTGTGAAAATTAGGGGACATGGATGAAAAATTCTCCAAATATGGTAGTTTTGGGGGGAATAGGTGACTCTAGAAGAGTTTTCAGTACAGAAAAATGTTTAACGCAACATATTTATTTATAATTATACAGTGTGTACATAAGATGTCGCGTTCTTTACCATATCTACAAGTTATCTTCGCAACATCCTTCATTCATTCATTTACGCGATTTAAAACATATTCACAATAATAATCAGATGGCGCACACTGTATTGTCATCACTTTATCGAATCAAATTAATAAGTTTAATGGAGGACCACCAAATTGAAATTTTGAGGATTGTAACAGATACTTAATAGTTTCATGAATACTGAACGAAGAAGGAATTGACACCCTATCTCATTTTTAGTCGTTAAATATAAAGAATGAATCACAAGAAGGCCGTTGTACGGTTCGTTTACATTTTATATACATTATGAAGCTGAAAAAAGTTCATTCCTAAATCTGAAAAACCGTCCTCAGACAGGCTCTTTAGATTAATGCGATTGGAAGTCCAGCTTACAGTTAAAATGATCTGCATTTTATATTTTCTAAGAGTTCTAAACAATTTCTCTTGCATAATAACTCGTAGGTTCGTGCGAATGCAGCAACTGCAATATACTTTAATACTTGGCTTCATGAAGCGCGAATTGGGCGCCTACACTAATGAAAATACATTTTCTCAACAAAAAAAAATTATTACAATATGTCAAAAACCAAATCTACAGTCAAAAATACCAATTTCATCAAATGTTTCTTTCAACCTCAATAATGAATTTAAAAACAACAAAAAATCGTAATGGATAATAAGCAAAAACATAGATTTCCTAAGAATTGGAATTTGTGGGGTGGCCGCTTTAATTAAGGAAAATATTCTCTGCTTTTTTTACGGTTCCCAAAACTTTTTTCCCGGACATTGAAATTAAAAAACTGCAAATTAAATCACTCAATATTATATATTTGAATTAAAAATTTTTAATCTTTAAATTTAAAAACATTTTCATTCAATAAAAGTTAAAAGATTTCTGGTTAACAAATATAAATCTACACTATCATTTTCAATACTTTAAATTGAAGAATGAATCAATGAATTTGTAAATTTTCATAATATATTATCAACCAAATATTTCTTTAAATTAGAAGTTTAATTATTTTAAGTTGTTTCAAATTAATAAGTGTTCAATTGATTAATTATACATAAAAATGGTTATAAAAAATATGTTTAAAGATCTTAAAATAAATTTTTCAAAATAAAATCATTTAAATTTTTTCCAGGAATCTTAAAAAACTTTATTTCAAAATCTTAATTTTGTTTAAAATTTTTAGAAATCTCTAAATTTTTCAATGTTATTCAAATTAATTAACAGATCAAAGATTTCTGGTTAAAAAATTTGTAAATTTTCAATAGATATATCACTTTAAAAAATTTTAATTTAGAACCATTGAAAATTGGACGATTCTTTCAAACCGAATAACTTTTTAGTTAGAAGTTTCATTATTTTAAGTTGTTTTGAATTAATAAGTGTGCAATTGGTTACTTATACATACAAAATGGTTATAAAAAACATTTTTAAACGTGATCTTAAAATAAGTTTTTCAAAACACAAAATCATTACAATTTTTTCCAGAAATCATACGAAATTTTATTTTAAGTTATTTATTAGGTTTCAAATTTTTTTTAATCCCCAAATTTTTAAATGTTATAAAAATTTGTTCAGATCTTTTAAATATTTTTCAAATAAAAGATTAAATAATGATTCTTTTTTGACAATTTTGGACATTTTTTCAATGTTTGTAAATCTTTTTAAATATTCTCTTAAAATGAATTTTTTCAAAATAAGGAATCATTAAAAAAATTCTTATGAATTTGAAGAACATTCTTTCATTCTCTTGAAACATTTAAAAAGTCTTAAGAACCTGAATGTTTCGTCGGAAATCCTCCGAAATCTAAATTACCAATTCGATTATTTTCTAAATAATTAAATTTTTCTTTATAAATTAAAAATAAAATTGTAGCGAAATTTTAATGATACAAGGTTTACTATTCCAAACAATTCAATTTCGTATTGTTTCGTTTTCAATATTTGGTTTACAATTTCTCATTTTAAAGGAACAGTCAAACATTGCTAAATATTTTTCAAAAATGCTGTTCATGAAATAAAATATTTTGATTACGAATGTTTCAAAAACTTAATATTTTATACTGAAACAATATTCTTTAAAACTGTACTTTAAAATTCTTTAACTTCAAAATATACACTTGAAAATGAAGAGCTAAAATGAAAATTTTTGTAAGTAAAAAATTTTAGAATTACGCTTCATAAACTAAATGATTTCATAACTGAAAAAGTTAAAAATTAAACTTAACAATTAAAAAACGTTGAATCGAACTGATTTTAAATTAAAAGTCATTGAATATATATTTCTTCGAAAAACTTTGTAAAATTCCTAGTCAAAAATTAAATTCACTGTCATTTCCCGATCCAGCGACCACCCTCATTTATCTTATTTACATTATTATGTTGAAGTAATATCTTCTGCATGGCTATATTTCAAACGTAATTTTGTATCTGTTATCAAATTATTTCGAAAAAAACAAAAGTTTGAGGTTTTTCAGGATTTGGTATTTTTTGTTTGTTTTCTTTTCCTAAAATTCGTTCTATAAAGCACGGTAATAACGTCTTTGGTGGAAAACGTGTATAAAGTAATATATTCTGGATTGTAGGAACGTAATTCATAAAAATAAACAAGTCGACTGCAAAGTTTGTACAAGTAGATACATTGACATTTTGTCTAATAATATATTATGCATCGACGCCCGACTTTGCACTGGGGAGACTATTTTCGCAACGCTATAAAAATATTGCTTTCCATCTTTACAGATTTTCTCTATTTTGCACCTAAAATCGAATAAATTCAATAATATAACCTCAGACTCGTACAACTTTATACATATGTAGCAAATTCATTAAAGGCCAACTGTATATCGTGCATTCAGGGTTTCGTCACTTATAGAAATAATAGATTTTTGTGTTTCCCAATCCAAAATCCGAGTGAAGATGAATGAAATATGCGGAATGCCGAATCGTTCGCTGTATTTATCATCGATTTGGCATTACTTCGATTAAACTTTATTGTCGACCATATCTACGTTTATTTTGTAATAAACGTAGGGATAATAATCACTCTGGCCAAAACCCAAGCCTGGAATGTCTACGCTCTGCAAACAAATACGAGATATACTGTTTAAAACAATCAATAATATATTCAAGTTTAAATTTACTAGGGTGCCCATTTAAAAAAGATTGTTTTTAGAAACAGGGCTGCTACACACTTTAAAATAGTGGGCAAGAGACTAATATAAGCTAAAAAGTGACAATAGAAACTAAAATATCAGAAAATTACAAATTTCATTAAAGGGTAGTAAATAAGACGACTCTGCACGAAACCCGGAGAGTAAATTCTTTTGTATAAAATTAATGTATATACAATACTGAATATAATATAAAACGCTTTAAATTTCGAACCTTTCAAGAAAAATATTGCAATTTCAACAAAACAGATGAATTAAAAAAAAGGGTTTTCTATCAAAAAGGTTACGTTTCTACTAAAATATACGAATTTTCGACACAATACATGAATTCTCAACCAAATAATTTAATTTTTCGCTTAAAAAATATATTTTTTCACAGAAAAAAAAGAATCTTCATCAAAAGAGTTAAATTTTCAAACAAACAGATGAATTAAAAAAAAGAAGATAAATCACACAAAAAATGACACTACCAAATAGTTATATTTTTAATTAAATAGTTGAATTTTTAACCAGAAATATGTATTTTTAACAAAAAAGTTAGCAACGAATAATTTTATCCTAAAAAACAGATTAATTTACAATGTCTTTAACAAAAAGGGTAATTTTCAACCAAGACGGCTTGAACTTTCAACCAAATTACATTTTAAACAACAACAAAATAATTTTCTAAAAAAAGGAATTTTTAACAAAACAGTTAATTTTTCAAGCTACGACGTCGAATATTTTAGAACACATTTTTCATCAAAATAGTAATTTAATTATGGACTTTTCAATTAAAAAGAATGAATTTTCAACCAAAACGGTTGTTAGATTTTCTTGTTGAGTTCGATTAATTAACCTGCCATTTAATCAAAAACAAAAAGGGGAAATTGATCAAAAATAGGGAAAAAAGGAAATTAATTTTTTCAACTAAAAATCCTAATATTAAATTTGCCATTGAGTATTCATCTTTTGTAGCTGAAAAATCCAATTAATTATTTGAAAGTTAAACTACATTGTTCAAAATAAATGTTACTGCTTTAAGATTGACTTATTTTGCTGAAAATTCATTTTTTTTTGTTGGAAAATAATTTTTTCAACCGAAAATTTAACTATTCCATTTACGGCTGAAAATTTGATAGTTTTTAAACGAAAAATTAACTATTTGGTTGTAAGTTCGTCCTTTCAGGTAGGAAATCAATCTTCTTGATTGAAAATTTAACTACTTGGCTGAAAATAAACTTTTTTCAACATTGATACTCTTGGGCTGAAAATTAAATTGTTTTGTAAAAAAAAATCGTATTTTTGTCTGAAAAATTCAACTATTTTCTTAAAAATCCATCCTGTAGGGTTTCAAAGTCTATCATTTTGGTACAAAAATTAACAATTTGGTTGTCACATTGTTTCTCTCTTGAATGAAAATTCATTTCTTTTGGTAGAAATGTTTTTTTTAAATTAAAATTCAAACTATTTCCTTTTTAGTTGAGGTTTTAACTATTTTGTTAAAAACTCGTCTTTTTTCGATGAATTCGATTGTTTTTTGTTTAAAATCTAAATCTTTTTCGGTTGGAATATCAACTACATATTATATTTTTCATTTGAGATTTTTTGTTTCATTCGACTTTTTCTGATTTAAAATAAAAAAATCTTTGTTTTTACCAAATTCTACAATTTGGTAGCAAATTCGTCTTTCTAGATTAGAAATCTAAATATTTTATTAAAAATTCAACTATTCTGCTGAAATTTTAACCCTTTCGCTTGAAAGTTCAACTGTTTGGTTGTAAATGCCACTATATTATATATTTAGTTGGAAATTAACCTTTGTATTTTTGAACTTTAACTATGTGATTCAAAAGTCTACTATCTTATTGAATATGCATTTGTCTTGATAGAAAATTTAACTGTTTTGTTCAAAATTCGTCCCTGTCAAATGTAAATTCATCTTAAAAATATGTTTAAATGCAATATTCTAATCAATATTTTCCTCTGATATTGTTGTTTCCAAAGTTAATAGTTTTAAGGAAAAGGTGAAAAATGACATTTTTTTCTAGAAAAAAGGTAAGAAAAAAAAAATGTCGGATGTAGTTTCTAAAGTTTACAATTTAAGAACAAAATTTAAAAAATTTTAAAGAGAAAAAAATGGATTGGATTTTTAATTTAAAAAATTATGACCTTTTAAATAGAAACCCTAAAATGTGCATATATAAATTAAAATAATATATTTCTTACATCTTGATTTCCACCGGAAGCTGTTGCGGAAGAGTCGAGATGAGCATAAAGTTGATTTAAAACGTCGCGTAAACGTTTTGTACTCTTTTTGTGTGGGTGAAGGAGAATTGCTTGAAAATTGACTGGCAAGCCATACCTGAGAGTGATAAATAACGCGACTTAATCAATTTTCTAAATTCTTAATCAAGGCCAATAAATGCCAAAACAGCCGGAAAAATTGTATGCAATTTGAATACGCTACCTTAAAACCGATTCAACAAAGACACGTAGAGCTTTGACATGAATCCAGGCACAGAAACATTCGCTAAAATTCACTTTCAGCCAACGAACCAGAGGTCCAAATTGTTTCTTCTTGTCCGTCACCAACTTGGTAATTTCATTTTTTCCTGAAATTCAAGACTTTTTTTATCTACCATTATGAAGATGGAGGAGGATGAGAAAAATGTAAGAACAGCTTGAACCGTCGAATTGAGGGGCCATCCATTAATTAAGTAATCTGATATTTTCATTTATGAAACTGACTTTAATTACTTATTTCCTTATAGGAAGATAAGGAAGGAAATAAAGAGATTTTTTTACGAAAACAGAAAAACATATTTTTTAAAAGCAAAAATATTGCATTTTCTAGAAAAAAACCTGTATTTTGAACCAAAAATTTAGTAGTTTAATTTTGAGTTAAGAAAAATAATGTTCAGCTAGATGGATATAATTTTAATTAAAATGATGGAATCGCTAAATTTTAAGTTCATAAAATTTATTTTTGAACAAAATAATTCAAGTTTAATTGATATAGTAAAAATTTAAGTGAAAAAAATTAATTTTCAACAAAAAAAGACATGAATCTTCCACCAAATCCTTGAATTTTTAAGAAAATAGTTAAATTCAGTAATATGCTGCTACTTTTGCGAATGATAAATGATTGTTAATTAACTTTGTATCGAAATTTTTTTGCAAAATAGAAGCGCGCTCTCGAGAAAATTTCATGACATTTACCACTTTTTCAGGTATATAAAAAAATTCATCAATCCATGCATCTAAAACATAACGTTAAAATTTAGTAATTGTACAATAGATTTTTAATAATTCTAAGGAATTTCAGAGAATTTCTAAATCTTTTAAAGTAATTTTATGGAATTTCAACGGATTTCACTGGTTTTTAGTGAATTTTCTAGGATCTCAAAAGATTTCGTAGAATTTTAAACACTTCCAGGGCTCTTAAAAAATATCATATTTCACGAGATTTCAAGGGATTTTATAATATTTTCATGAAATTAAAAAAAAATGTATTCACGGACATTGAAGGACTTCAAAGGATTTGAAGAGATTATTAAATATTTGTAAAGATTTTTTAAGCTTTAGTATATTTGATAAAATTACAATGAACTTTAATAGGTTTGAAGAATTTAGAGAATTTTAAATGATTCCAAGGAATTTCAGAGGATTTTAAAATATTTCAAAGTATTTTTTATGGATTTGATGTGATTTCACGGGACTTTTATAATATTTTATTAAAATTTCGAAGAATAAAGGGACCTTAAAACATTTAAAAAAACATATTTTTAAATATTTTTTTACATGAATTTAAAAGTTTTTAAGGAATTTTCAAGATCTTTAGGATTTATAAAAATCTGCATGGCGCTTTAAAGAATTCCTTAGAATCTCAGAATGATTTTATAGGTCCAGCAAAGGATTTCTATAATTTTAAAAGATTTTAAAGTATCTTGATTAGATATTTTAATGAATTTTCCAGGATTTTATAGTATTTCATAGAACTTCAAATATTTCAAGGGATTTCAAGAAATATAAATATTAATCAATTTTTATCTTTTTTTTATGGGATTCGAAGATTTTTAAAAGAATTTATTCACGAGAATTTTCGCGAAAATAATTAATTTTTAACTAAAAAAATTAAGTTTCTATCAAGAAGTTAAATTTTAAACAAAAAAAATGAACTTTTAACTAAAACGAAGAATTTTTTAACTGGAATAGTTAAATTTTTAACGAAGGAGATTAATCTTCTTCCAAAAAATATGATTGTTTAAATCAAATAGTTGAATTTTCAGCTAAAAAAAAAATGTTCAACCAAAAATGGAATAATTAATTTTTCAACTAAAATAAAGAAACTAACTAGAGTAGTTGAATAGTCCAGCCAGAAGTTTATTTTTCTAAAATAAAAGACAAATTTTCAATAAAATACATGGATTTTCGACTAAAAAAGCTAAATTTTCAACTAAAAATTGAATAGTTAGATTTATAGTTGAAAAATCAATGTTTAGACTAAAATGATGGAAGAGTCAACTGGAATAGTGAACTTTTTAATTAAGAAAATTATTGACCACGAAAAAAAAATAATTTTCAACAAAATAATGCAAGTTCAACTGAAATAGTTCAATTTTCACTCAAAAAAAATAAATTTTCAATACAAACAGAATACCTTAAAAGGAAATATTTTATTTCTAAATTAAAGGGATTAATTTTTTATTAAAATAATGAATTTTTATCAAACGAAACAATTTTTAAGAAAGAAGTTTAACTTTCAACGAAGTATTTAAATTTTCATCCAAAAAAGATGAATTTTCAAGGAAAAAGTAATTTTCAACTGAAAAAGATCCATTTTAAACCAAAAACTGAATTGTTGAATTTTAGATAATCGAAAACTGAAATGGAATAGTACAAAATTAAATTTTTTAAACAACAACAAAATTTCAACAAAAAAGTTAAAATTTCGATTAAATAGATGAATTTTCATCCAAAAAGATGAATTTTTAACGAAAAATATACTAGTTGGTATTTAAACTAAAGTTTTCTTGAACTTTAAATAAAAAACAAGTAAATTCAAGGTAAAAAGATGATTTTTTAACAAAAAATAGAAACATTAAATTTTCAGTAAAAAAAAATCCCAACAAAAACAACGAATTTTGAAGAAAATAGTTAAATCCGGCAGTATAAAGCTACTGTTACAAAAAATAAATCATGGTTATTTAATTTAGTATTAAAATTGAAACCAACATCTAGAAAACACCCTTCAGAAATAACTTCCAAATGTAACAAAGTATTTCCTGACATTTCCAGATATATAAAAATTCCCTGACAATTTCAGGTTTTCCAGATGAGTAGAAGCCCTGCGTAATTTATAGATGGCCCCTAAATGAATGTGTACACTTAAAAATAAATATAAAAATGATATATGTTTCAATTATATAAATTAAACTTGATTTTTTTCTCGACAAAATATCACACTAACCAGCAGCAAGTTCCTCTTCATTATACGTGAAATCACGAACTATAAATTTCTTTTCACGGGCATGTAATTTAAATTCTTCGATTACTTTTTTAAATAGGGTTACTGTGAACAATCCATATTCCGCATCTTGCGTAATTAGTTGTGAGCTGCGTGGAACGATCATGTCCGTCAGCTTCTCGTAAATAGTATTCCATTCATGAAAACCCGCCCTAAAATATAGTAAAATTTAATTTCGACCAACTGAAAAATAAATCGGAAAAACGTCATTTCATCTGATAAAACCTGTCATACTTACTTCGGAACGATTACAAGGAGAGTGGATAAATACTCGCTGTCAAGTATAAAATGTTCCTTTCTAACCAAATCAGCCAAATTTCGGGTAAGCAAGCTACCGCTGTGAAAAAAGTAGTTGGTCATTTAAAACGCCTACCTAATAAAAATAGATATTTATACGATGTGATCGAGCGGTTAATTAATCGGATTTTTGGTGTACATTATGAAAATCTCGTGGATTTGATAGATTTTTGCAGATTTTATCGATTTCATAGAGGGCTGTTCAAAAACTGAATCACGCTATTTCAAAACAAAATTCCAACCCCTTTTTTTAGCTCGAAATTTTTTCATCGATTTCATTTAATAAACACCTTAAATAAAATACAAAACATACAGACATGATATTTTAACAGACTTCACAGTCCAATAGATTCTCTACCTAAAAGAGATACCGTTTCAACGAAAGAGTTAAGTTGTCAAGCTAAAAGATCGAATGTTTTAGAAAACAGATGGCTTTTAAACCCGAAAAGATAAATTTTCAACCAAGGAAGATGATTTTTTAACCATATGGTTACATTTTCAAACAATAAAGTCGAATTTTTTAAATTATAGTTAAATTTTTTATCGAAAAGAACAAAGCTTCCATCCAAAAAGAAGATTGTCCAAGAAAAAATCTAAATTTTTTCCCAAAATAATTAAAATTTCAAACAATAATTAAATTTTTAATTAAAATTCTAAAACATCAATAAGAAAAAATTTCAATTTTAAATAAAAAACAGTTGAATTTAACCAAAACAATATATTCTAAACTAAAAGGGTAATCAATGACACTTCTACTAAAAAGGAGTTTAATTTCAAATAAAAAAAGTTTTCAACCCAAACAGTAATCATAATGATGACTTTGATAGAAAACGGTTGATTTATCAACCGAAAATATGAACTTTCAACAGAACAGTTTAGTTTTGAACCAAGAATGATGACTTTTTAACAAAATTGTCAACCAAGTAGTTCAATCTGTTGCGAAATTGTTGATTTCTTGACTAGAAACACGAGTTTTCTACAAAACAGTTAAATTTTTTATTTTAATCAGAAAATACGATTGTTCAACAAAACAGTTAAACTTGAAAGCTGAAAAGACGACTTTTCTACCGAAGAGTTGAATTTTAAACTAAAGATGACCAATTTTAAACTAAAAATGGAATAGTTAAATTTAAAATTGAAAAAATTCATTCACAACAAAAACAAAAAAAGAAGAAATATTTAACAAAATAGTTTTCTCTACAAATTCCTTGAAATCTTTGGAAATCCTATAAAATTCTTTTGGTCGTTTGCATGCTCTTTAAATTCCTTTAACACTTTTACTGGTAGAAAAATCTGATCAAAATTTAATATACATATAAGTAAAGTTATTTGCATAAATCGTACATTAAATTTAATGGTCAGTTAAAAAGAGTGCCAGATAAAAGAGTGCCAATAAAACAGAATTAAATATTTAAAGCTAATAGAATAACCTAAGATTCATCTATTAAATCGTTATTTATACTCAAAGTGCAACGTACGGGTGGAATTTCCTTCAAAATTCAATGTGAATGTCAAAACTTGAACGTAATTACTGCTGCTGTTTTTATGCTGTTTTTATTTAAAACTTAGTATAATTTACGTTTAACTATACAAAAATATTATCCTTTATTATTTAGGATTGAAAATTATTGCCAGATTTATTTTCAATTTGTGTGAAATGAAATTATTTGACTTTTCTAAGAATTTATCAATAAACATGTATATACGTTATAATAGGCAGCCTCTTAATGAATATTTCATATACCGGGTTTTAAGACTTAATATACAAATTATATTAAAATTACACACGTTTTTAACAGTGTTCTTTTAAACATTGTGACAATCCATTGAAATAAGTAGAAATCATTGAAAATCACTTAAATATTTACTTATCAAACTCTCTTGAAATCTTTGAAAATCCTAAATAATTCTTTAACAAAATTTAAATCTCTTCAAATTCTTTGAACATTCCTGTGAGAATCCTAAAAATCATTCGATAACCCTTGAATATAAATGAAATTGAACCTATTCATTACAATTCTCTAAAAAAAGTTCAAATCTCTAAGGAACTTTAAAATCCCTTGAAATCTTTCGAGGCGCTAGGAATCCCCTTAAATTTTATTTTAATTCATTTAATTAACAACTTTCTCTCAAAATTCCTTGAAATCTTCAGAAATCCTTCAAAATCGCTTGAAATTTGTATAATCTCTTAAAATCCCTCTAAGACTTGCCTTTGGAAATCGTAAAATATATTATTTCTTATATAAAATAAAACACTTTAATTATTTAAATCTCGTGTAACTCCTTGAAAAATCTTAAAATTCCTTAAGATCTTTGAAATCACTAAGAATCCCTTAAACAGAATTTTATTTTATTCATTGTCGAAATTCCTTTAAATCCGTGATAATTTTTATAAATGTTCAGAAATCTCATGAAAATCCTTGAAACGTTTTAACTCTTTTCAAATTTTCTAATTCGTTTATGGTTTCTCAATTGCTTTAGATCATTTCTTTCAATATTTTAACATTATTTTCTTATAATGATATTCTATAATGATTTTTCTAAAATCGTGAAAAAATGGTAAGATATTCCATTTATACACCTCATTATGTACACCTGACTTCAGAAGTAATTAGCCCCTCGCATGTGACTGTATACATATATATATATAAATAAATTTTATAACATACGTTTGCTTCTTTTCCAGATTTTGTAGGCTACCCTTTAAATTATTATATGTAGTCGACTTGGTCTTCAGATCTGCATCGATTTGTCCAACTTGTTTGCTGATGATATCAGCAATATTTCTCAATGACTGTTTAATTGGATACTTTGCCATGTCCCATTGAAATCGAGTTATGTAGGTCGGCAGATCACCTGATATCAAGAAAATACTTGATGCAATTTAAACAATTTAGGAAGGTTTTTACTGCCATACTACGACCAGAGGAAAATTTCCTTTCTGTTTTCATTATAAAAGAGATAGTATCGACATGCATTTTTATAAACATTTTTAAATCTCTTCTGCTAGGAGACTTTAGAAATAAAAGTGATTCAATCATTCTATGTAATGTTCTACTTAAAATATAAATAGGTATTAATAATAACTTGAAAATGCAATATTCAAAAAAGTTTGATTGATGCTACATTGTGTGAGTGTGGGGTGTGTTATGGCAATGTAGGTAATGAAGACAACACAATCAATTATAAAGTCGAAAATTGGAAATTGCGATAAAAGTTGTTCTTATTTAAGTGAAGGAATAAAATGTAAACTTGAAGTTTGACATGCATCCAGTAAATTACAAAAGGATTTGAGACTCAATCGAGATACTGACCAATTGTATTTTTTTAATCACCACTTATTTGCAATATATGATGGAGACAAGGTATTTTTAATAAAAATAGGTTATTTAATTAGATGAACATCTATAGTTAAGAGTTACAAGGGCCACTGGAAAATGGTCTATATTCAATTACTATGCATTAAACTTTAAATGAAACATTGTTTAAAATTTATTGTATGAATAAATGTTTGTGGATCATGTAGTTTACTACATTAATTAAGTGCACGTGATTGACTATTCCATTAAAAACGATCAAGTATTGCAATGTTAAAAAATAAGCCAAGCAACGTCTCAAAGCAGATGTAAAAACTGAAACGTGAAAGAATATGTTTAATATATATGCGATAATTTATGCTCCAGTACCAAAACACCTTTTTGGTTTTCGTCACTCATATCAACCTTGTAGATGCTTAAAGTCCTAAACAAGTGACCAATTACCATGTTTACGGCCTTATTCACCTAAAAAGACGATACGGCTTCAAGCCATTGTCATGCAATATTATTGATTGTCAAAGTCTACTGGGATCATGCAAAACAATCTTGGCAACTATTGAACCGATTGAAATTCATTACTTTGTTGATTGTGTTGACACTGTAATCTGTTATTCTGTTAATTTTTTGATATGTATAGTGAGTTAATATAATATAACTCAGATATTGTTTTGTATTATATGTGTCGTTTGTTCAGTATAGTCAATCTGTAAAAATTATAACAAAGATTACAAAGCAACAATAAGGAACAACACTAAAAGAACGGAAAATAGGGAGAAACCAACTTTTCCGGTCAACAGTGTATATTATAACTGCTTCAGATGTACTTATGTTATGTATACACCAAAGCATCTCAGCAGTCACAACATATTAGTGTCTTTTTCATGGGAGCGTTCACATATCACATAAAATTAAAAAGTGAGAGAGTACAGTGCGACGTCCGTTGTCCCTTTTTGGATGTTACGAGTCCAACAATAGGACACTGTATTTTAAGGCTGAGCTGACCTAACCTGACTGGGGAAACTTCAGGCGTGGTACGTCGCACTGTAGTCGGAAAAATATTACGTAATATGTAGATGCTTTCTATATTACAAGAAAAAATCTTGTATGCCTAACCCTCTCGCATGTCGTATTTTTGTAATAAAAAGTCCGTCAACTGATTTTGCTGATATATTTAACAATTTTTGTCTTGCATAAAAGTAATGACGCAACATGAATTCTTTAATTTTGAATTGTTACCATTTAATTTGTTATCATAAATCATAACTAATAACTGCGCCTTTTAAAGATATTTCTTTTAATGAAGTTTTTACTTATTGTACTCTCGGTGAATGGTAACGTTACACATATGTAATATGAATGATAGCTTGAATTTTTACTATTTTTAGACATGAAACAGGATAGTTGAGGTACGACAAATGAAAGAGGAGGTAAAACAAATAGAATTATCTAAATGGAAGATGGTATGACAAGGTGGTTACTAGAATACAAAATGAATCAACGAAGGAAGCGAAGCAAAGGACTGTGACAGACGATAGTTGGAATCGTGCACTGTGCTAAACGCATTATAGCGACTGCTACATGTCATATATGGTATCAATTTCAGGTTTCGTTGACGAGAGGAACTTAGAGCTTTCGGAATTTCGTTTGGATTTATACTCTTCCCAATAATAGGTCATTACCAAACTTTTAATGAGCGGTAGCGATCAGTTTGTAAACGGAAAGTTCGGGTTTGATTTCTGCTGACGAGATTGTCTGCCAATTTTTTTATTGTCATTGACAATTACACTTATTTGAATCAAGCCAAAATATTCATGTTTTTCTCGAGAATGTGGGCGGAGTATGAATCTAAACAAAATTCCGAAGGGTGTAAGTTCAACGGGATCTTGATTCCGCATATGGTGAAGAGCACTCGATATATACACATTTATCATATATAACACTATGGAGGTGCATGTAATAGTCGATTGAGCGTATTTGATTTAGTGTACCGAGATTAATAAAATTTATTTGCGGTAAATCGAATATCCGTAGGTATAACTTTCAAATTCAATGAGCTTATTTACACTGAGAGCGCCGCAGCCAATCAGGAAAAAATAGTTGCTATTGTACCAGGAACTGCAAGCGTCGCGTAAATGAGCTCAATACGACAACCCATCCGAACGAGGATACATTAAAAGCTGCAGTCCATTTATTTAGTTGTAAAAGTTAACAAGCAGAATAAGCGAATATATATATATGTTCGCGAAAAAAACTAAGGAAAAATTAATTTGAATCATCTGACAAAATATTGAGCACTTCTTCAAGCCCAATCTTCTATTTTATATTTTTTTATCATGTGAAACAGAGAATCTTTTGAGAAGATATAATTTATGTAAGTTCTAATGCCTGAATAACGTATACAACTTGAAAAAATGTTATCCACAAAGATTTTCCAAAACTGGACGTCCATAAGAGAAAAGCTTAGCTATCAGGTGTTAGTTTCCAAATTCGCCTTTTTAGGTGTGACAGAATTTTGAATTTTGGGCTCCATTGTCCAATGGTTTTAAATCTTTGCACAATTCACATTGTGCCACATTCAATAGCTGAGAATTCCCTTTCAGGATCTTGCAAAGGAACAGGTTTCCGTAAAGAAATTTTCATCTGAACAGTTAGATATAAAAAAATTTATTATGAAAATCTTTTAGTCTCTTTTAAATCCTTGTTCTAAATAGTTGTTTTTTCAATCTTGTTTTGTCAAGATAGAGCGCGGTGGCCGATTTGCTAATAAATAATCGGGTCTATTTTCAAGTATTTCTTCTCCTGGTTAGCTTTGATTTACGTGATTATGATCAATTCCGGCCGGTTCCTATTGTATTTCGTTGTTCAAATTATGATAGCTTATATACCAAGTATGCTGAACCGACTGATTGTGTTTCATTGTATCACTGCACACAATAGAAATAGAGAAAGATGAAAGAGAGGTTGTCCTTAGTGTTTTTCTACATTTTTGAGATACCTCCTCCAAAACGCTTCTAATTCTTTTCTTAAAATGACCGTGGAACTTTGAAAAGAAGATCTGTTGATAATATAAACTTTACTCTTAGAAACTGCATAAAGTACTTCAAAAGTAACAAACATATGTTAAAATATGATTACTGATCAGTTAATAATAATCTGTTTTTCTGATCCAGAATGTGAGTCAAGTTGATTACTTTGTAATTTGTTACTTGCAACATTTAGGCTCTCGCAAAATTTTCAAGTTTAAATCGACTCAACCGGCATAGATAAAAACTATGCTGAGATCGGTAATCGTACTATATTATTGCGCCCACATATGAGTACTTAGTACTTAAATTGTTTTAAGTACAGCAGAAGCATATTGCCATACAAAGGATTTATCATGTCATTATTCATATTTAAAATGTAAATGTCAATAGTACTTCAAAAATATAAGTCTCGTGACTTAATTAAGTTTTTGAACGTTTAAGGAAAGGACAACCTCTCCTAAGATAGAATTGGGAAATTGAAACGATGGAATGGTCAGCTGCTAAATGAATGTCCACGGTGCACAGGATACAAAGGCAGGTTGACGAGCTGCTTTCTGCAGCAGCTACGTCATTAGGAAGAGAGGGTTGTTCGACGTGGTAGTAGGTTGAGAAGGTGGTGTTGGGATGGGTACCTGGAATCGGCAAAATGCCACTATGGTCTTGGTCTTGGTTGTCTTGGTCCTCAATGTCTGCGTCGTCGTTGTCATCAGCGAGCGATTTGCAATTGGACGAAGAGCGTCGATGAGTCTTATCGGCATTCCGATGATGTGCCGCCTGCTGCCATCTAGCATCTTCATCACTGCTACAGTTCGATGAGAAGGAAAGGGAGGAACTTGCACGGGTTGGACTGGGAGAAGGAGTCGAGGGAGTAGAAGAAGCGCACCAATGCGCATGGTAGCACGAGTACATCGATGACGAGTCATTTGATGTTCGGACATCACAAGCGCCTTGGGAACTGGATGATGACTTTTTCTCGGAATTGGAAAGATGGTTATGGTTACAATAGTTTTGGTGGTGGTGTTGATGATGGTTGTGACGATGATGACGTTGGTGATGTTGCTGACCTAAGCAGGCTGCTGGCTCTGGTTCAGGCTTGTCCGGGTCCTTCCACTGGATGTGATGGTCCTTGGAAGTCTTGTGTGACGGAGTGACAGGAGTGTTTGGCGGGGTGTCCGGACCCCCTTCGATGCTAGAGTTCTCCCCGTCCACTGACGTCTGACCTATCCATCACAGTCCAGTCCCAATCTCCTCGCGATCATTTTTACACGATTCGCTCAACTAATATTGCATCCTACGCAAATGCCTAACGACAACGCTGACAAAACCGAACCGAAACAACTCAACAAAATACGTCTCAGAGTACTTAATAATGCCATATACTACCGTCAAACCGTCAATATTTTCCAAACATTACTGTAGTACATACTTAGTTCTCGTATGCGCACAGTTAAAAAAATTATGGTGTAAACGCAGATGCTGTTTTGATGAAACTATCAAGATTAACCCTTCGTTTACACACTGGTGCAAATTTGCACCGGACATTTTTTCGTCAGTATCTCTGTAGAATCGAATTTTCCCGGGGTTTTCCTGTAATAAGAAAAAGTTTAGAGTTTTCTACACTGTAAGGTGATATAGGGCCCCTGTCCATCTTAGGACTTTAAATTAAAATGAAAGAAATGATAAAGATTTTAAAATGTGCCTTTTTATAACAATGTTCACTATTATTTTTATCACGCACAATTTCATATTTACTTTAAAACACTACCATTACCATTTTATAGAGATAATTTTAAACTTTTGAAACTACACATAGATATGCATTGTAAAGTCGGTTAACTTAAATCAGAGTTATCAACTGCTGAAAATCGCAGGTGCGAAAGTGCACCTGTGTGTACAACATATACACTGCGTGTAAAGTTTTAAACGAAGGGTTATTTACGTAAGATCGTTGTAACGCCACTTAAGAGTTATTCATTTAATAGAAAATAAACATAAGTTTATGATAAATTAAACCTTTTTGGTTAAAAATAAAAAACTGTGACTAGTGACTAGTGACTAGACCGCGCACGACTAGTTATCAGACATACAATTTTCGTATTACCACACAATACAAAATGTAGGTATTTTATAAAAACCAGAGTAGTCTCTCATTTAACTGTTTTCACACCAAACTTTTCACAGTGTAAACTTGGGTGATTATATCCGTCGATCACATTTTTTGTGCAGAAACTTTGGATTGAGCTCAAATTTTTAATTTATGTACGTTTCATTATTAACCTAAACTTTTCTGAAGCGTCTACTGTTTTCAGTGCCTCCACTTATCGCTAAGAGCATGTTGTCCCATCGCACCCCTGAGGATCTCTAGTATAATCTATGATCTATAAAGTTTGATATCTAGGTCACTACATGGTTTTACTGCATTTTGCTGTTGGTCGTGGAGTAACATCAAATAAAAAATTTTCCACGCTATTTGAAACTAAATGAGTATTAATAAGAACGATGTTTCGGCTAGGAAAGTAAATTTTTTCTCTGAAATAGTTACTCGAAATCTTCTGATTCTCTTGTGTTTTATTTCAACTATTCATGAGGAATAAACAACATAAAATGTATTAAACTTAATAATTGTTCATACAGATATTGACTGTTTTCTGAAAGCAGTTGTCAGACTATACCTTTCCTGAAAAATAGGGTAATTTAAATATGCTTATTTGGGACTTTCCATGAATAGCCCAAGGTCAATATCAGAGAAGAAAATTATTTTCCAGCTTTTAGTCAGTTAGCCCAAAACAGGCCTTACAGACTTATACTTTTTTTATTTCAAGTCTACTCAGTGCTTATAGTATTAGAAGAAAACGAATGAATTATTATAATTTCCGCTTTGCTAAACCAAGTTATATTTTCTGAATACTTTCAGATGAAAAAATAGGGTGATCAATGACGAAAAAGATTACTTATAAACATATAACGAGTTTACTACTTCATTAATTCCCTCATCAAAGCTTTAGATGGCCATAATTAATAATCTTCAAAAAAGACAGTGACTTTATATTTAAAAATATATACTACTCCAAAATGTGATCGAGTGGAATGACCCATTTACAAAGAACCAAGTAGTTTCTACGTTAGCACGTATTTTAATGCGAATAATTAATTATCAATTGCTTGTATAAAAAAGACTAAGAAGATTTGAATAACAATTACTCCATCTATGAAGACCTTGCGGCAAAATGCATATTTGCTTGTTAAAGACAACTTTTAGAACTGGAAGTAAAATTGTATCTTATATTTAAAAAAATCCTTTTAAATGAATATGCACCTATTGCTAAATTACAAGGAAAAAATCGATTAAAAAAAAAAATAAAAATATAAATTCAGTCTGTTTTATACCCTATTTCTTTTTATATTCCTCTGTACTTTATCTTATAGATAAAACTGATAATTCTTCTTTGTCACAAGGTCTTTGCATAAGCAAGATAGGTAATTAAGTTTCATTTACCTGCACTCACAACGAAAATACTTTTCAATTAGCTACATTTTGAAAATATATACGTATGTGTAATTGTATATATATTATTAAATACTCTGAAACAATGTAAAGGAATAAAAACTTGAAAATAAGCATACAATAATCAACAAAACGGAAATAACTGAAAGAAAATGAAGCCAACAGAAAGAAAAACTAGAAACGAATGAGCAAACAAACTGCCAAAAAAAGAGTTATAATAAGACGCAACGTAAATGAGCAAAATTAAATAAAAACTTGATGACAACTATGAAAAAAATCAAATAAAATAAACCTATATGCAGTGACTAATTGGAGCTTGGTGACCACAGTAACCCAAGCGACTCTGCGTCATCCATTCGTCACATTTGGAGATCGACTGTATACAATAATGTCCAGTATGGACCTAATGTCCAGCTCGATGCTCTAAGAATCAACAACTTAATAAATCCTCGGCCGATAGTTTTACTCGCGCAACAGTAATATCATTGCACACATGCCTTTCAAGACTCGGTTAAGTTTAGTACAAAATTTAGGCAGTGCACGTGTATGAGCAATTGTTAATAAAACAACGAATAAGGTAAAGGGAGAGGGTTAATGTGGTCCAAATAAACGAAAGCAAGCAAAGCCACACCACAATTACAAGTTTTTCATAATTCACGAGAAAAGAAAATTTCTTCCAACAAAAAATAATAAGCATACTACAAATAATTCTCAATTAAACAATGTGCATCTGCGTCGAAATAGACTCATTCAGATGTAGATATGTATAAGTACTCTTTACAGTTCCCACTCAATCATATACAAGTAAACTTTCAGTAAATCGATAAATAGTACCTGTAACTGTACAAATATATTTTACATAATTACTGCAAAAATCTTGGAAATCAGTTATTCTGGAGTATTGTAATAAAACCTTCTAACAATGTAAATAAAAATTATTAGGTAAAAAAATCTTAGTAAAGAGCTTGTCCATCGGAAACGAGTATTGCAACAATAATATGCGCAGTCTTTACAGCATTTGTTAGTAATACCGTTATCCGTTAAAGCTACTATTCTTTGATATGATAAAACAAATCCAACAGATTGATTCATATTGTCACTTTCTGGTAAGACAAGAAACGTCCCTCAATGAATAAACGATTAAATCCTCAATACAGATTTATCAGAAGTTTACTTGAAATCTATGAAACTATTATTACTTTGCGAATCAAGAAGCGTTTTTAGTTCAAGATGAATGGAGAATATGAACAAGTACTATAATTGAAAGGTTATATTAATATTTGGATTCACGAAAAAGTTAAACGCGATGTAAATCCATTAGAAAATATAAGTATTAAATTAAAAAGGACACAAGGAAATCGAGGGTATAAAGTAAAGAGCGTTGATACATGTTAAACTCATTATGACCGAAACAAACCAATATAAAATTTTCACAAATTAATATTTAAATAATTAATTAATCATTTTAAAATATCTAAGAAGAAACTTAGTATTAATAAGTGTATTTGTTTCGTGTTGTGTTTAGTATTTTTTCGGTATTATTTTTAACGGACATTCTATGAGTGAAATTTCTAAGACATCATACACAAAAGTCAATCAATATCAGAACGCAAGAGTACAAAAAAGTCCCTGTCGAAATTAATTTTGCACCTAAGTTTTTTTACAGTTATTAATGACAAATTCTGCACCATTGTGTTACACAAGCAAACAAGTCGAGAAAAATTGATAAAGGGAATAAAAAAAAATAGATGACCTAATAATTTCAAGCGATACTGTACATAAGGTAGGTGTAATTTCGAAAAGAAATATTTCTTGGACCCTTGCCTACATGTTTTTCTGCCGATGCGATAAAAAAAAGACAAATGACAGATATTTAGAAAGGTACGAATGTAAGCAAAACACATTACGAGTCAGTAAAATACTCACTATTATTAGCCATTAAATTCTCGTGCAGTTTGTCCCTCTGGTCCTCCAAGACCTCACCCAAGTAGGTTGCCACCTTACGCGTCACCTGCTCGACAAATGCATCCAGCTTACCAAGATCATCCGACAAACCTACCAGCTGATCCAGTGTCCCAACTTTTAAGTCAGGAATGTGAAACTTGTAATTATCAGACAATGAATTCTGTTTCGATGTTAAATTATTCATCGTCTCCCACGTTTGTTGACAAGTTTTGTCACCCGGTGCTGATATCAACCAATATTCTGTCATTTTGCTCGGATTGAGTCAAATACGCGTACCTTCCACGTCTGAAATAAAATTGACAACGTTTATTTCTAAACCACTCTCGACATGCAAATTACATGGACTACATCAAGTTAAAGAAAAATTATTTTTTGAAATTAATTTCATAGGTAGAGGGAGAGTGGAGGGTCAATAAGGCCGGGGTTCGGGCTAACCATCAATTGCAGTGCCTTCAAAAAGTGAAGTTTGTCTTTTCTTGAATTTTTTTATATATCGTACATCGTTTGGTTTAATATCGTCATTTTCGTTTGCTTTTTTGGATTTTGAAAATGCTATGACTCTAGTGATTTTTGTGGTAAGAAAAAAGTCACAACATTTTTAAAAATGCAATAGTTTTTGAATTTTGATCCAAAACAGCGGGTTAACGAACTGGATCTTTCTTTTGCATCTCTTCAAACGTGTGTCAAAACACAGTCCAATCCGATTAGTCTTCCGAAAGTTATCCGCTATACAGACGACAACGTCGACGACAGTTAGACACCATCGTAAAATCGCTTTTTTTATTTAGAGGGTCTCGAAATGTAAAGATTTAAAGAAATCCGCCAGACAGATAGGTGGTTCCAGGTTACCCTCTAATTACAATTAAAAAATTAATAGATTCTTAGTTTTCTGCAAATTTCATCGCTTCTTATATTGCATTGCTTAATATGCTCATAAAAGTTGCAAATTCTGATTATCAGTTACCAAAATAGGATAATTATTTTTATAAAAAAAAATGGATAAACGATTAAACTTACTGCTAATGTGTGTCTAATACGAAAAATTTGTTCTTGTTTATAAATAACAGTAAGTCTTCCTATTATAATGAATCTGTGCAGAACATTAATTTTGACCAGCCAACATTTTTTATTTAACAACAAAATGAACAATACTTTTTCCTAACTTTCCAGCTGTACCTTTTTTTCTAAAATCTTCATATTGACTAAAGAAGATCTTATAGACTACTTTAATAACAACATTTTAAAAAATTTCAAAAGGCGAGAATAAAAAAATTGTTTATAATGTGTTAAACAAATTAATAAAAAAAAAAATTTTTTTCGTGATTCGCAATAAATAGCTTTTTGAAACTTTTTTTTTTGAAATATTTTTTACATAAAATATGAGCGAAATTAATGCCTAATTGCGTTTAGTTAGGAATAGCTGCTGTTTCACAATTATTTAAACAATTAAAACAATTAAAAGCATGTCAAAATAAATAAGCTAATTTTTTTCAGAATCAACTCATTAGTTACATAATATTTATAAACAAAATTTTTCGGAAACAACTAAAGATATATCGCCAGTAACTACTAGCTAGAATTTTGTTCGAATTAAAAAATAATGATTTAAACCATTTTTTAAATACATGCACATTTTTTACAAGAGGCTCAATTTTCATATCAAAATAAACTATAAATGTATTTCCAATAACTCTGCTAGGACAGTTTGCCAACGGACAAGAAAAGTTAATTACTTAAACAATATTTACAAAACAATTCATAGTTTGAACATTTTTTCATGATACATATTGATTTTTTGCGGAATCGGCAAGAACAAAAAAATTATTCCTCCTTTCATATTTTTCTAAGTAAAAAAATGTTGAATATTTGAACAATATTTATTTTAAAAAATTAGCACTGTCACTATTTTTCATGCTAAAAAATAATTTTTTGTGGAATCAACAAGAAATATCTTGCCAATGATTTCTTCTTGTCATATTTTTCTAATTAAGAAGAAGTGTGGATTATTAAAAAAAAACTACAGCTGCCGAACACTTACCATACATAGATATCTTTTTCTTTTTAGATTTCTTCAAGGTGTGAATTCCCTATATGATACTTTGAAAATTGACAAAAAATTAAAATTGTTTTAAGTATTTAAACAAAAAACTCACAGGATCAAAAGCAAATTCAACTGTCTAGGAACACTCAGTTTATTTTATGCAGATTATTCACCTTTTTGGTTGTCATCAAGATATGACACCCAATAAATAGATCAATTGATTGTCCAAAAACCAAGAACTCATTACATTATTATCATGGAAAAATAGTCAAACTATTCAGTTATTTATAAATATTGTTCAAATAATCAACAGTCCTTATTAATTCGAAGAATATGACAAGGAGTCATTCGTAAGACGTGTTTCGTTGATTCTGCAAAAAATTAAGCCTATTCACTGTGAAATACGAAAACTGTGTATTTTTTGTATAAAAATGGTTTCATTATTTGTCATTATAAAATGAATTTCAAACCGATTTGTGTCGTAAGTTGGTAAAAGTAACTAAGTTACTGAAAAGTTGCATTAGTTGTAAATTTTAGGGTAACTTCCGAAAAACGCATTTGAAGTAGTTAAATATCGTGTACAGAAAAATTTTTGTTTTGTTTTCTTATTTCTTTATAAGAATAGTAACAAAATATCCAATATCTTTCTACAAAATTGCACCATGATTTTTTTTAAATACATTTCCACTGTTAAATTAAACAAAATTCAAATAACTTTTCATAAAATATACTTCGAAATCATTATTAAGTTTTAAACTCTAATTTGAAAAAAATATCTAAATCGGTTGAACATTTTTAGTGTAAAGTTAACTTGTCCGCGTTCTCTACATTCAACCAGTAGAAAATATATGTACAGTCAGACAAGTGTATATTTTGAACTCTTATTATTATTTAATCAAGACTTTTCAATTGGCTGAATTTACTCTGTATTTGCTTCTGATAGTTTAGAATTGTAAAAAGTAATCAGATATCTTTCTACGAAATGACATTTTCGAAAAAAATAGAAAAAAATGCATTTTCATTGCGCAATAAAAGAATTTAAATAACTTTTCCAAAAATAGGCATCAAAAACTTTGTGAAAAATTGTGTAGGCACTACTTTAAAAAGTAATATATCCAAATCGGTGTAATAGTTTTGTCTATAAGTTAATTCCTGCTGGTGTATTACATTAGACAAGTAGAAAATGAGTTTATAGTCAGACACTTGCATAGTTTGAACTCCCACATTATTATCTATTAAAGATTTAAATTTGTGCATTTATTTTGTTTTTTCTATATCCTATTAATTGAGGTGTTATGAGCCAATTCAAGGTAGAAAATTAATTTCTTTTGGTTGAGGATTTACCTATTTATTTCGAAAAGTCGTCTTTTTGGTTGAAATAATATCACCTATTATATTTTTCATTCCGAATTCATTTATTTTTGTTAAAAATTTAACTACTTGTTTTAAAATTCATGTCTTTTGTTAAAAGTTGACTACATTGGTAGAAAATTGAACTATATTTGGTTGTAAATTCACGTTTTTGTTGAAAATTCGTCTTTTTGGCTTGAAAATTTAACAATTTATTGGAATTTTTTGTGGTTCAAAGGTTGATTTTTTGTTTCAATATTTATCTCTTATTGTAAAAAAATTCATCTCTATTAGTTAAAAATTCAACTATTTCGGTGGAAAATTAATCTGAATTTGAAAATTAATTTTGCTGAAAA
>JAAAKG020188748.1:0-24925 GCA_010014905.2 Druon quercuslanigerum | reverse complement strand
TATATATAGCAGAGGCATGCTGTGTTCCATTCTATGATAGTTCAATTGTCCAATAAAAAAAGAATTGACGAAAACAAACGAGGTAAAGTTTTACGAGGTTTCGAAGTAGACAGAAAATTACGGGAGCACCTATCCTAAATTGGCTGCGTTACTAACAGTCACTAGCGAGTAACTAGAAAGTTTGTACGCATTACTCGACAGGTGTCGTATAATAGGCAGCGGTACGTTAAAAGAGTTTTAAAACATTAGTGCGTTAAATTATCCAGAATATTTGTGTTCTAGATAGGAAAGTAGCACAGAAAAACTATAGTACAAGTTCACTACTATGTGGATGTCTCACACGCGCTCTCGCAAGAGTAATAATAATTTTATTTTTTGCAACCAAGTAAGGCTGCACTGAAATTATCTTTATATCATGTTGGTTTCATATAAAAATATCTCAAGCAGGTTTCTACATTTCAATGACTTGTATTATTATTTCTTGTTGTTATTGTAAATTTCTATTTGTTGGCTCGATATCTGCAGTTAAGCTTTTCAGAAAAATTATTGAAAAAGAAAAGCACTTTTTTCTACGATCAAAAGGCAGAGTGTAATTTGATCGATTTTGTCGTTATTGAGAAGAAAAGTGCGAAAAGTCAATTTTTCGAAAAAAAACTTCTCGTGAATCACAACATTTTTTTAGACGACATAAAATTCACAGAATGCTTTTCTAATAAAAGTACACATTTATCAACAAAAATTTTTAAAAAATAATTGAGGTTAAAGACAGAAAAAAACAAGAGATTCTAAGTGCCGGTGCCACCAACATCGGCTAAAAAGTTAATCCTCCGTTAAAGCTAATTATGCGTTCCACCAATTTTTAACAGCGGGGTAACTCGCGTTAACCACCGTTAAATCTAACCGGTCAAGATTGGTCGGTTAGGGCGACTTAATCGTCGTTTAACCAGAAAGTGTAGTGTCGTTGTGAAATATGGAGTTTTTGGAAGAAGTTCTGAGGTAGTCTAATGGCAGATCACAGATAACACGAATACATCTTGAATAAAACAGAAATATAACACGAACAAAACATTTAAAAAATTACTTTTTTTATATTAGTGTGGACACAAGTCTGGCGTGAGCCTTACCTGGATTTGGCGCGCACGGCCATATTGCTTTGCGTTCCACTCTACCGACGGGTAGGTCGACATCAAGCCATTTAAATGCTCATCAGCAGTTCATATGAATGATTCGCTGTTTTCAATTTAAAAATTAGAAAATTTTAGCTAATAATATGTGATAAAATAGCACGATTGAAATATAAAATAAAAATAAAAAGTCATAATTTTTCTAGTAACTTATGAACATATACGAAACTTACTTGTATAATTTTATAAAAGATTTATCTAAAGATTCAATGAGAGAAAATTATATATAATAATTAGTTCATATGATGAACCTATGGGTATAAAGGGACCTTGTTCGGCACTTGCATAAGTATGTGGGAATAGGATTTTTATGACTATATGTGCGTACAAATTTATCCAAAGACAGCTTTCCTAATTGAGAGCTTAGGCGGGGGTAGCGTTTAGATTGAACTGCAGTTAGAGTATGCAGTTGTGTTTATAAATTTCATTCATAATTTTATAGGAGTGGACATGGCATCCGACGTGATTTCGCAGTACGTGAAAGTCGTGGAAAGCGCTGGCACTGACTCGTGCCCCGTATGTCTTGGTCTTCCTGAGCCCTTGACAGTAGAATTGACACGTTGTAGACACAGATTACATTTGGCGTGCCTCAACGCTATGTTAAATACTCAGCAGCATCCGATGTACATTCAGTGTCCCGTTTGTCGATTGATATACGGTGAGAAGAGAGGTAACCAGCCACCTGGAAGCATGAACTGGACTCGAATTCCACGCCCACTTCCTGGTTTCTCGAATACAAATACTATCCAGATTACTTACGAGTAAGTTTCATTTATCACCAGGTAGGTCATGTTAGAGATTTTATTCAAGAACTTTCTTCTTAGTGATTCTCGAGAATTTTCAAGAAAGTATACTATCATTTAATGTAATGTGTATACTTTATATATGTCGCAGACGTGTAAAAGAATCAGGCAGTTGGTCGACTGCGGGCGTTCAGAACATTTGTGACGAAATTGTTACCTGACGTCGAAGTGCCTGATTCATTTATATCAGACATTTCCAGCTAGGATAAATTAACTTCGGGAACACATGATTCGCTTCCACCTCCATTTCTGTTGAAGAGCTGTCTCGCCTCTAGTGACGTCGCCTAGCCCCGTAGATACGAAATATTTGTAAATAAAATAAATAAAAATGAAAAAAAACTTTTTGAAGCAACTATATCTTAATTCTTTTATTTCAGTGTGTTCAAATTTATTTTTAATGAGTGTAATTAAAAATAAAAGTTTACAACTGGTTTTTTTGTTTTACATTATTGATTATTTTAATATGACAGTTTTGTATATTTCACAAAATATAAAAAAGAAATATACTGTACACTTTTCTTTTTAATTACCTTGATCGCAAATAAATGTAAACGTACTGAAATAAAATAATTAAAACTCTGGTTGGTATTAAAATTTTATATTAAAAAGTTAGTCGCTCTAAAGCACACGCATATATATTTTGTATTTACGGGACCACTTACCGTCACTACAGACGAAATCATCACGCGCCTATACCACTACTCCCGCTCTTCAGAAGAAATGGAGTTGGAAGCGAACTTTTTGTTCCCGAAGCGAATTTCTCGTAGCTAGGCATATCTGACTTAAGTATTTAAAAGAATAAGCCATTTAAAGATTGCATCCATAGAATATTAAAACGTAAATTAGATATGTATGTAATTTTTTTTTATTTTGTCAAACGCGCTCAAATTGTCGAAATGTATATTCAATATATTTCCACGATTGTGGCAAGCCAGCGTGCGTTTCGAAGAAAAAATGCCCGAAGAATGGCGCCTGACAAAAACGCGATAAAAATTTTGTACGATAAGATTCGTGGTTCTGGTTCTGTGGGCAATTGGTCGCGTACTTACACGCATTGCTCAACACGATGAACGAGAATGTCGAGCTAGAAAAGTTGAGTGTCGCCAATGACGTCGCAAAGACGTTGGTGGGTTATCGGCGACTCTGCTTTGTTAGGTCGACATTCTCTTTCGAACGGCTTCAGTGATGCTTATACGCACACGAGCAATCACCCACAGAACTAGAAGCACAAAACTTATCGCACAAACTTTTTATCAAGGATCATAGAGGGGAAAAACCATAAAAATCTCAACTGATGGCATTTTAAAATTTTTTCGAAGTGCAGAGTGACTATCTGGCCAAATTGTCGGGATATTTCAAACCTGATATATCAAAAAAATGAAAAAATTTTAATTTGTAAGCTCTGTAAAAATGTGAGTAGAGTGCCGTCGATCACTAAAGTTAATATAGTGTCATATTTTATTTAATCCCATAGTTTTTACACAACGAATAAAGTAAAAGCATATACAAGTTTGAAACCTTATGTATTTCATGAAGCTGGTTTTGCGGTAAAGTTGAAGCGTAAGGAGTTTAATCGTACTTTTCTGCTTGTGAGGGTGGTTAGTATTATAGTATGTTTAGTTATAATTTATTATATGCTAATTATATGAACATTAAGTAATATTCCTGCGAAGAATGGAATTTGTTATAATATTTGTTTAATGAAATTGCATTGGTGATGTAAAATGCTTCGGCAGCTTATTGAGTTGTTGAGGTTATAATTAAATTTTAAAATACAAGCGCGAACTGTGCGCAGGATTACAAAATTCGTTTGATAGATAAACGCTTATTTTTCAGCCTGCTGGCCTTAAAAAATTGACATGTTTACATTTCCATTTTTACAGAATTTCCTTACATCTCCTCACTTACCTTCCATCCCCACACCTCCCCTCCGTAAGATAAAATACTAATCACTAGCGAATCATACAATTTTATTCTCCTTACAAAAGCATCTGCAAGCATCGTCTTTCCCAGCCCCCAGACCTGCCTCATCACCACATTTGACCTCACCCTCTTTTTTATATGACCATCCACTCCCCTATTCCTTCAAAACAGGAAGCCCAGATAAACAAACTCTTTCACTTCTACTACCCTCCCTTACGTCTCCCACCTCCTTGCCTAAATACCATAACCTTCGACTTGTCTTTAACTCTAACCTATTTTTGTCAAAGTATCTTCTCAACCTTTTCATTGTCTCCTTTAAAGCCTCTTCGCTCTTTGCTAGCAGCACTGTCATCTGCATATGCGAGTCACCATATCCCTACGCCTCCTACCACTCCGATCGCTAGCTTACTTTCCATATCTGCTATTAAAATTGCAAAAAGTGTTTGGCTAAGCGGGCACCCTTGCCTCAACCCCCTATCCATCCAGAAACCCTCAGAAATTCCCTCCTCTCATCTTGTCTTTCGTCTTCTCATATACCTAGCTTCCCTCTCGATTAGGCTTCTCTCCACTCCCCTCTGTTCCATTGCCTCCCACAACCTCCCCCTATCTACCACGTGCCGCAAGACGTAAATATTTTCAATAGTACTCCTTCCCTCCCGGAGGTCCGCCTGCGTCTCCGGCAGTATGCCTTTCCCCTCAACATCCTTCCGCAGCATATCTGCCAACAACATCGCGTATATTTTGTACGCCGTATTCATTAGCGTAATTCCTCTATAATTTTTCTGCCTCCCTATCTCCTTTTTTGTACAGTGGTACGATCAACCCCTCCCTCCACCCTCTTGGGAATCCCTCCCCCTCCATATTATTTTCACTAACCCCTTCAGCCTATCCCTTAAATATTGTGTGCCAAACAGCCATGCTTCGTTCTCTACACCAAGCAGCCCTATCTTATCTTCTTACTTATCCCTACCCTATGTTTTCTAAACCTATTAATTATCTTCCACACGTCCCCTTTTGTCTAGACATTTCTTAACTCCTCTTCCAGCTCTTTTTCATTTTCCTGCTCTTTCTTTTTACATATTACCCTAAACTTCTTCCTCATTTCTGCGTACTCCTCATCATTTTACATTCCGTATTCCACCGCGGCTTCACCAACTGCTCCTGATACTTCTCTATCGCTTCTCTCGTCCATGACACCCTCTCCCCTAACAACCTAAAAACTTACATTTCTTACATTTCTCTTGGGTGATTTTTTTAACTTGAAACTTCTAAATATCTCGAAAAATAGGCACTCTATGAAACAATTTTAGGAATCAACATTTAATTACTCTGAGGAGTACATACACTGATGTTAAAATCGGGGTGGAGATAGGGGCAAATTCGAAATTTTAAATGGGAACCCCTATTTTTTATTGAATATTCGGATTCTTTGGATAAGAATGCATATGATTTGTCTCAAACATTTTTCCCGTTTCGAATTTTTTTTTGACATTTTTATCGAACTTGTCCCTACCCTCGCCCCTAGGGAGAGGTATGAGCGAACCGATTTTAATAAGAGTGTATGTACTCCTCAGAGTGATTAAATTTTGATTCATAACATTTTTTCATAGAGTGCCTATTTTTCGAGGTATTTGAAAGTTTCAAGTTAAAAAAATCACCCTGTATAAATAAGTAATATATCTATCTATAAATATATATCTCTTTATGCACCTCACGATTTGCGAATAAACTTTTAAGCTTTCCAAAATACAGATGATAAGTTTATGGGAGGTCAAATCGAAAGCTTTCCGGTAATCAATCCAAGCCATCGATACACGCTATAAGGATTCTGCAACTTTGCAGACACATGTATCGATAAGTAGGTTCTCGCGACATCCTGCTACGCCTCCAGGTTTTACATAAATTCCAACCGAGAATAAAATAGTATCTTGGTCTAAGAAAACCTACAAACACAGGGGTTTTATGTCCCAGTGTTCCAACCAACATACACGTGTATCGCTGAACCATCAATTCACCGAATCAAATTCAATCCCTCTTTATCAATTTACTTTACAATTTTGTTCCGGTCTATGATAAAATTGTAAACCCTTTAATGCTAAGAACTTTATTACGACCAACAAACTCAGTATCAGTATATCCGAAAAGTTAGTCAACAGGCAAAGTAATTATATGGGACACGACGCGACAAAGTTCTACTCACAAGCCGCCATATTGAAAATGTATGGATTATTTATGTAAAGGATATGTATGCAAACTATCAATAAATAAATAATTACAAATAAAAAATTAAGAATTGAATTCTATTTTTAAAGTATGCACATTGAAAAAATATTGATATTGATATTAGGAAGTGCTCTCAAAATAATATTAAAACGTATAAATGTCTATTTCCCAGACAAACTTTTTCCCCCGTGACATTTCCCTTACTTCCCTGACATGAGGCCACCCTGAAAGTGCACAATTTGTAGCAAATTTGATTTTAAAAAATCCCTACGTAGTTCTACAGCCATTTTGTATCAAAAGCCATTTTGTATCAAAATTAAAATTAATTTTTTTCAATACTTTCATATGTGTTAAACAAACCTTTTAAAAATTTTCTGCCGCTATATTGGTGTTACCCCTGAATAACAAATTTGTACATCTTTTTTGGGTGAACAACTTTTGTCTATAAATTGTTTTTGTATCTTGTCTATTTTTTCCAAAAAAAATTATTTTTAATGT
Source organism: Druon quercuslanigerum (assembly GCA_010014905.2). Taxonomy (NCBI): domain Eukaryota; kingdom Metazoa; phylum Arthropoda; class Insecta; order Hymenoptera; family Cynipidae; genus Druon; species Druon quercuslanigerum. Next base: position 18,294 of record JAAAKG020188748.1, on the reverse strand, counting down.
TGTTTTAACGGTTAAAACAAAAAATACATATCCTATTAAAAATGGCGCATAACAAATTTGTAGCTCTTTTTTAAATGAACAATTTTTTTCAAATAATTTTTTTTCATGCCTTCCTTGGAATTCATCCAAGGCGTTAAACAAGGATGTCCTCATGGCTATTTATATTATTTATGGACAAGTGTTTAAGAATGGCTCTTTTCTACGAAGAAGGTTTGGATCTCGAAACAGTAAAGGTACTTGGGTTAGCGTTTGCACATGAGAATGTTGTTATGGCAGAGTCAATCGAAGGCTTGCACAGAGAGGGATTGAATTTTATTCGGTAAATTGATGGTTTAGTGATACACGTCTATGTTAGTTGAAACACTGGGACATAACACCCCTGTATGTGTACGTTTTCTTAGACCAAGATACTATTTTATTCTCGGTTGGAATTGATGTAAAACCTGGAGGCGTAGCAGGATGTCGGGAGAACCTGCTTATCGATAGAGGTGCCTGGAAAGCTGCAGCATCCTACCAGCGTGACCTAGCGATGGCCTGGATTGATTACCGGAAAGCTTTCGATTTGACTTCCCATCAACTTATCGTCTGTCTTTTGGAAAGATTAAAGGTTTATCCGCAAATCGTGAGGTGCATAGAGAGATTGATGTCACTTTGGAAAACCAGATTTACTATCTCCTCTGGAAAAAATCGTGTGAAAACTAACAAGGTCACTTTCCAAAGAGGTGTCTTTCAGGGCAGTCGCTTCTATTTTGCTTCACATTTTTGCCACTATCTCTAGCACTTCACCATTCCCAGGGGTACCTTTGCGGCAAGCCTGCAAATCGAAAGCACAAGGTCACTCATGTATTTTACATTGATGATCTTAAGATCTATGCTAAAAATAAAGAGGAACTACATATAGCTGCAGGGTTTGTCGAACTATATACCGAGGAAATAGGAATGGACTTTGGGTTAGAAAAATTCGCCAAGGTTTATTTGAATCGAGGAAAACTTAATAACCCTGAGTTCGTCGATAGAAGCATTATACGATACCTTTGCGCTGCAGAGACTTATACGTAGCTGGGTGTGTCACAGAGCCGTATTTAGGATGTGGCATCTATAAAGGATACTCTTTGAAGCAGATATAAACGGCCAATCTGGCAGATTTGGTCTTCCGAACTGCCGGCGCGGAACAGAGCATCTGCAACGAACATGCTTGCCATCCCGGTAGTACTTTATTCATTTGACGCTGTTAATTTAGGCTTTAATATATTCTTAAAGTATATTATCTTTCTACATACATTCAGTGAGAGTCTTGCACAGATCATTCATCAACCTACAGATATCCTGCGCTGAAGATTTGTAAGGATTACGGCCTATTGAGTAGAAATGGATAGTTGATTTTAACTTTTAGTATTTTGAATAGCATTTTTAGGTAGTGAAGTGATCTTTTATCTTCCAACAGTGTTAGGTATGAGCTACCCCTTTCAGGATAAATACTTTCCTCCTTAAACACCAAATATCTCAAAAATCTCTTGTATCTTTTCAAGTGTCGCAGCATGTGATACAAATATTAACTTTCCCCTTTTCTTAAAACTCTTAGATGTCCTGAATAAATATCCAAGCATTTTGCAGGCTTGTCTACTCATTATTTCAATATGATCCTTAAATCTTAATTGTGAGGTAAAATTTATTCCCAGATATCACGTGGATTCTACTCTGCTTAATTGGACGTTATTGATTTCATAAATAGAAATTATTGGATTCACAGTTCTAGAATATATAACCACTGAACTTTTTATAGATTAAGCATCAGCTTATTCTTCATACACCATTCATATAAATTTTCCAGATCATTCTGTAACTGTACACAATCACCTATTTGTTTTATTCTCTTAAGTATCTTTGCATTTTCCACATATAATATCATTTTTGATGAGATCTTATCAATTATATCTTTAATATAGACAATAGAAGAATAGGACCTAAATTTGAGGCTTGCGGAATTCCCAATTTAGGCTGATCAATTCTAGAAGAGTGAGCTGCGAACTGAACATTGTGATTCCTATTTCTCAGAAAATTCTTCATTAGTGTGACAAGATTGGGCGGTAGATTAAGGTCACGTAATTTTATTATTAATAACCTGTGTTAATTTGATCAAAATCCTTCGAGGAATCAAAATAGACTTCAACTTGCTCACCACTTTTTAGCGCTTCCGATGTATGTGCAGGATTTAATGATGGTTCTAGATATGACATAACAGTATCAGATATACACAACTCGAATATTTTGACAAATTTGTTTAAAATTGGAATAGGACGATATTTTTTAGGTCCGATATATCCCCCCCCCCCCCCCCCATTAAAACTAGGCTCACTTTGGTTTCCTCCCATTGTATGTGCGTTCAATCTCAAAAGTGTCCAATCTTTAAAATGATTTTTTTTTGTTAAAAATGTGGCATATTTCATTATTTCTTGAATGAAATAATAAGAATAAGGACATTTTTAATGGACAATTATCAAATTCTGTTACTCGAAGTAGAGTTTACACCAGAGCTCTTCAGCGAGGAGAAACTTGGCCGCAAATACTCATGTGCCACATGCCTCGTTTCCACTACCACGATCCTCTAGTTAGCTGTAAGAGTTAGACAGAATTTTTCTGTGCTGAGTGAGGCGGCGTAGTGGTGGAAATGAGAAATCGTGCAAACGAGTATTTGGACCAAACTTCCCTTCGCTGAAGACCCCTGGTTTACACACTTCATTTAAACCACAATTCACAGCTGCAGCGTGACCCAGGATTGTAAGAGTAAATTTATAATCCTTCGGAAAAAAATCCAATTTGCAAGGGGTGGGAAAACCCTTTTTTCTGGTATAACTTGACAGACTTTGAAATAAAAATTATTTTATTTCAAGTATTTGAACTAAGCAATTGCCAATAATAGTTCACAAATAAATGTTTTCGATATTAATAATACTAAATAATAAAAAAATACTAATAATAATATTAAAAATAAGTGAACAAAAATAAATTTAAAACGTTTAAAATATAAGAGTTTTTTCTTAAAATTGAAAATCTGTAAGTGAAATTATTTCAGAATAAAATTAAGAAAATAGAAAAAATTAAAAACTTAAAAAATTGATCACCTAAAATTCAAATGAATTGAAATTACATAAATGCTTTTAAATAAAAATAATTTTTAATTTCATACTACTTTAAGCGGTATTGAATGCTTTAAAATCAAAGCTGCTTAAATTGTAAATTTTTATGTTTTTATTGCATTTAAAAAAAATTAAAATTGATTCCACAATTTTGTCTAAAATAAAAATAAAATAATTTTTCGTCATTTTCACCATTAAAAATCTAAACATTTTTCATTATAAATCTTTAAAATTGAATTATTTAAAGATAAACTTTAAAATAAAAAGTAATTTTTAATGGAAAAGTTTGAAAAATGCTATCGCAACTGAAAGGAAAAAATTCTATTCAATGGTATTAACAGTTTGTAACATTTGTAATTTATTTTTTTCGTATATCTGTTAGCTATAGTAATGAAATCAATTATTTAAGTCCATTTAACATTTTTTTTAACTTTTATTATTGAAAATTTTGTTTTTATGGCTTTTAAAATTTATTATGATTTTAATATTAGGTATTAGATGTCCAAGGACGCGTCAATATCTTGCTACTTATTAATATTTTACATTACTATTACACTTCTATTTTTTACGGAGTTTTCTTAAAAATACCTCTTAAAAACTAAAATCCATGCACACCTTATCTTTAAGCCGCTTGCTTTTATAGTCTAGCCTTCCTCGCTTCGCCACGTACACATGTCGCTACTTTCTCGCTTTGCCTCGCATTGCCAGCCTCTGCCTCCGCGATTAAACCCTAATACTTATCTTTTATTAACAATATTTAAAATTTTCTTATATTTGCTTCCTCTCCTATTTACAATCTTTCCTTCTCCATTCCTCTACCTCCTTCCTTTTCTTCTTCACCGTCTTACCCAACACTCCCTTCATACATGCTACTGCCCTTTTGTCCCCCCTTTCATGCAAGAATACCTCCATGCTTATCCTACACCTTTCCACCTCTTCACACTCCTCCATCCAGTGCTCTACTTTTGCATCCCCTTCCCGCACAATTCACATATCGTCTTCTCCCTAGAAATCCAGAACCTTATATAAACTTTCAAGCATCCGAATCTCATTCTCGCTAGATGTTTCTGACTTCGTTGCTCTCATTTCTCACAGAAATATTACAATATTAAAGTAACTAAAAATAAACATTTATTATTTTATTTTATAATTATCAATTTTAGCGTGAAGTCTCGAATAGAAATAAGGGTCTCGAATTTAAGTGTTCGCAACGGCTCAAATCAGGTAAAGGGTTTATACAGTATTGGGTCCAAACTAAGTAGATCCAACCTATTCGCCTGGGATCGGTAGTAGATACAGGATCTAATTCGGAAGACCATAAGTATTGAAACTTTTAATAAAACCAAAAAAAATTGATTTGTAGAAACTTGGGTAAATAATTTTTAATCTTTATTCAAAGTTTGTACAAAATCAAAAAGAACGACGAAAATAACCCATTCACTCGATTCCTGGAAAACGAAGAAAAAATGAAAGAAAAACTTCCTGTCAGCCTTACACTTGTCGTGTCAGTCAGCACCTGCTGAAAGTGGTAAGCCCGGTTCTAAAGCCAAAACAAAAAATCGATTTTCCCAAAATGCTAGAGTAGTGTTACCCCTTATTTATTTTTTACTAGGGTGCGTATTTTTTGTTCTAATTGTGAATAATAACATTGAAAATTAATTAATTAATAAAAATTAGTGCAAAATAAGGAACAAATATTAAAGCAATCATGAAAAATAAAATTCGTACACTATTTTGCAATATCTAAATAAGCGGTCCTAGACGAGATACAGGAACGAATATAATATTCATTTGTTATGATATACAAAAGTTCGCGCTTGGTACAAAATCGAGTGCAAAGCACTAGATACTTATGATAATGTGTTTGTTAAGTCCGAAAGAACTTTAATTAAAGAGAATTCACAATCAACAAATGACAGTTGTCGATACTTTGACCTTTAATTTTAAAAGGTATGTTCACAAATGTGGCGGAAGTACTAAGACCGAGCACATAACGTGATATACATATATTATAGAGCGCAAAGCGCGAGATGCAACAGACGCGCGCTCAAACTTGCGAGAGAAAAAAACAGTGCACGATGAGAATGTCCCCGCCCAGCGGGCAGATTTGGGCAGATTGGATCTTGGACGAAATAATCATTATTTTAGACTCCAGTTTCTCACACTTTTTAAGAGTAGCTTTCTAAAGTTTTGATTCAAAAATTAAGAGTGACTATCCGCTGACTGTTTTCTATGTTGCTTTGCAAATTTACAATAAGTATTAATTATCTAAACCATTTGAATTTAAAAATTAAGAGTTTGGCCTTTTTTCTACGAGTCAGTCAACTAAGAATGTCTATACGATGACGCCTTTCTATGTTGCTTTGTAAATTTATTAGAACTATTAATTATTTAAACAATTTTGATCTAAAAATTAACGGGACACTGCCATTTTTTTCACTTAATCTATTTCCTAAAATGTACAGATTTATGTAGTGGTATATGGGGCAGGCATCGTCGATTAAGGATAAGAGGCTTATGTTTTCATAAAAACTATAGAAATATGGTATTTTTGGTATTTTTTTAAAGAAAAAAAGTAAATCGCGTTTTTCTCCAAGCAACGCTTTTTGACCAGGCTGGCATTCTAGAGAAACAAGTTTTCCACCTATGAAGCTCAAATTTAGTACACTATTCTACACATTTATAGCTTCAGTATGAACTAGCCTTATAGTTTTTCTTTCGTATTTAGTCGATTGGTTAAACAATTAAAGTTTTAAAAAAAAGGTCAAAAATGTCAAAAGCCTGCTATTTTTTCGTTATTATATATAAATTATCTTAATTTACACGATAGCTACAAGTTTATATTTCACTAAGTTCACAACTTTTTTAATTCCTATGGTCCAAAATCGAGATATCATGGCCGCCAGATTCAAGCAGGTATAACTTCAGGCTGCCGTACAAGCGATATTTACATTTTTTTAATTTATTATATTACCTTTAAACCTCTATTTTTATGTACTAAAAGTTTAATATTAATAAATTAATTCTACTATAAGAAAAAAATCTTTGAAAAAAGTCATTGAAAATGGCACACTGCCCCCTTAAAAGTCAATTTGTTTACATAGTTAACCAAGACTGTTTATCCGTTGAGTGTTTTCCATGCTGCTTTGTAAATTTACTAGAGCTATTAATTATCTAAAAAATTTTAATAAAAAAATTAAGAGTTTGGCCTTCTTTCTACATGTCAGTTTGTTTACGGAGTCAACTAAGAATGTCTATCTGATGAATATTTTCTATGTTGCTTTGTAAATTCACAAGAGCTATTAATTATATAAAAAATTTTTATTTAAAAATTAAGAGTTTGATCTTTTTCCTATTAGTAGATTTAATTTCTTTACATTATTAACTAAGCATATGTTTCCGATGATTTTATTTCGATGATGCTTTGAGATTTACAAGAATTATTAACTGTTTAAACAATGTTTATTAGCATATTCATAGCTTGGATATTTTACAACGAGTAGGCTAAATTTTTTTATAGAATTAATCACGATTTTTTTCGATTCCTTTTTTCTATGAGGCTTATAAAAGTCTTTCTTGTGGCTATTTTCTATGCTGTTTATATAAATTTATAATAATGATTATTTATATAAACAATTTCCATAAAAGAATCCAGATTTTGTCTTTTTTTAAACGAATAGGCCCAATTTGTTTATTGATAACTAAGAATGGCTTACGGAACACTCTTTTCTATATATAATTTCAACATTTTGAACAAATTCATTTTCATGAGAAAATATATGCACTATATATTTAATAAGAATTTTAAAAAAATGTACAAACTTTATAATGATAAGAACTTTTATTTTCATTAATTGAAATATTTAAAAAAAATTTCTTGCAGTAATTTAATAATTTTTTCAGTTCAATGATATTTTGCTTTATCAAGAGTTTCTGAAATATATTTTAACTTGCAATATATTGATCGGTTTATTTTACTGTGAATAATCACTCCATTGAACATACAACCAATATTATTATTATTATACGCGGTTCATCCATAATACGCGGGTCATCCTCGTTGCTAAAGCCTGTGAAAAATTTTGTTTAACTAAGATGGGCTTAAAATCACTGTATGAATTAAAATTAGGGAACGCCCGCGGCTACATGCCAGTTTATTAAAAGTACTCCCATTTGTCTGAACATTTGGCCTGAGAAGAAAACTGCAGAAAATCAATTCCCGAGTTCAGCCGGATTTTTGACAGTCAAGTTTGAAGACAGATATTCGACTGTAGCCATCGAATGCCACAGTTCAAACGCAAAAAATACTCAACCCGGTCGTACATTGTAAATGTTTACTTACTAGGCTGTTCTTACTCTTTTCTCAATTAAATTAAAAGTTCATTCACTTTTTTCTAGAAATATGTTCTCAATAGTTTCAAAAATGTCTCTTTAAAATATCGCGTTACACAAGTATATCCGAGGCTCACAACGATCCTCCAAATAGTGCAATTTTATAAGAATTTTTATATGCCTAAAACCTTTGCATAACATTTCTGAGGTATAAAAATGCGATAAATGGAATATTCACTGATAAGTGATCAAGCATATAAAAGTTCAAATAAATTGACCAAAATCGAAGAAATAAAAATTGGAAACATTTTACATGCATTTTTATGTCCATAAGACACAAAAATGGCTAGAACAACGGCTAAAAATATTTTTTTTTGGGAATTGAAAAAACATGGGTAAATTTGTTTGCTTAAGAAAACGATTTGGTCAACCTGACCGTTGAAATTTTTAAAATTTAGTTTTTTGGGCCACCCTAGAACACTCCTTAAAACTTTATCACACGTACGGCATGCACTCTAATTGTGGTTCTCCCACTACGTGTGCTATTTTCCCCATGATGTGCACCAATTATTTACGCATGCGCGCACCTATTAGGGTTCTACTAGAGGGGGACTCCGATAAGTCCGAAATTCCTGGATGTTTCCGCCCCTATAGTCCCGAAGTTGGAAAGTTATGGGACTTGGACTGTATTGATTTTTATATGTAATATCAGTCTGCCATCAATCTTGAATTTAGCAGTATAAGCGAGCTAAAACATTTTTTCTGTACAAGCCTAACGACTAATTTAACCTCTTCGGGCTCTGCGGACAGGTTTGTGTCGAAGATCTGGTACCCTTAGTTGTGTCGATACCAGGTTGTTAGGAAGCTCCTTAGTTTAATACGCTACCCCCTCGTGGTGACGGCTCCTTGTGGGTTGAGTAAGATTTTTTTTTCGGAGTACAGTTTAATAGGTCGAGATAATTTCTCCTTTTGTTTTCTGAATGCATGTTTACCTTCAATTAAGGTTATGTCAGCTCCAGAAGTGGATAGTCACAGAGTATTCTTGGGGGAGGTACTCTTGATCGGTTAGAACCGGTCCGTGTAGACGAAGGACAGTCTAGGGGGAGTTGGGGGTCGAGTCTGAGTACTCGCAACGTTCTTTCCAGAGTTAATTCTCCTCGGTGGTCCCAATCACCTCCTCGAAAAAGGTAATCGGAATTGGTGGACTGTTCCTTTCTGAGAGGGTAGGCTCCCAGTGATCAAGCTAATCGAAAATGAGCAAATTGGTTCTTTTCGTTAACCGACGCCTGGGTGACCTAAAGAGCTTGTATAATTAAACAAAGCTCCTGTTCCAGGGAAAGGCCTCCAAAATCGGCTAGTTAGAAGAGAATCCAGGGACCTGTGGAATCTAATGGAGAGAAAAGCAAGTAAACATGCCTCCTTCAATTTTTGATTTTGTTGAGGGCCCGTCTTAGGTTGAGCTCGAGTTGAGGAACAGTTTAGTGAAGCTTCAGGACTCGGCTTGTAGGATTCGACGAATGGAAAAATCTCATAAGTATGAGGATCATCGAAGGGACTACTGTTATACACCGGGAAAGTGTGTTCATACGCCTGAACACGAGCAGGTATCGGAAAATGTGGGGTTGAGCGCTTTGGAGTGTCCCGTTTGGTCCGTAGTATCACCGTCGCCGTGTATTTACGAGAAGCTTACGTAGCAGTCACCTGTACCCCGGATAGAGCATTCCGTTGTTCTTCACATGCCCTTCGACATTGCAAAATTTCCCTCGAGACGTAGTCTCTTCTTCGCCTGCTCTATTTACACTCCGAGATAGCATCGATGTAGCCATTTTTCTTTTTGTTATATCCGCTTAAAGAATGAGGAAAAACTACTGTTCAGTTTCGTAGTAAATGAGGTTGAAAGAACCTCGATCTTAGGAAATAAAAGATGGAGAATAAAGAACCTCGATCCTTACAGAAGAAACGAGTGAAGGCAGAAATTGGCTTGATATGGAAGCAATTCTTAGACGAATTAAAAGAGAGGTCTCAACATACGTACGTCAAGGAAGGTTGTGAATTCCGTTCGACAGCAGAGGTTAGACTGTCTCGCTGCATAGCTCTCAGAGCGAAAAAAGTGCCAGCGGTCCGAATGGAATTGAATTACAAGCAGGCCACTGTCGCTTTTCGAGTCTTATTCTTCTTCTTTGTTTTTGGCCTTTTAATTCAATCAACAAGCCATGACATAACCAAAAAATAGATATAGTGCTTCTAAAATTCCGTGCATAATTTCCTCAAACTTGAAAAGTCCTCTTTCTTCTAAGTTTCCACAGTTGTTTCAAGCCTTGACATCATTTCTGTAGTAGATCCAAAGGAGCCAACTACAGTAATAAAAGAGCGATATCTCTCAATCCCACGACGGCGACTCCCTCAGTTCATACCAGATCCGTCATTTGAAAGGGAGGAAGGTAAGACGCCCACGCAGGAAACCGGCAAATTCAAACCATGCATATTATACTAGTGAACTAATCGTTTTCAAAGATTGTACATACTACTACGTATCCCTGCTGCAAAAACCGGTCCAGCTCGATCAAAAACTTTCTGCGGTTTTAAAATAAGATCATTTATATCTACATGGCTAGGAGGAAGCTCAAAGATATCGTGTAGTGCAGACAATTCCCCCACCAGAATGGGGCACTGATTTAAAAGATGAAAAACGTTTTTTTACTGTGCTCCACATTCACATCCCACCGGAAGACTGACCTATACTCGCTAAATGTTGATCTATACAATTGCGCCCCGTCATAAATTTATTGACCACGCTTGTGAATCGCGTCGAAAAACTAAAGCCTCAAAACTAAGACCTCGGTGTACCATCTGTCCTACCATATGACCAGCACAGTCCTGTTCGAAATTCAAAATCTCTTTCACAATCCTTCCGAAGATCATGAACTGGAAGTCCTTTTCAGGCAATGACGGGAAATCAACAGGCTTGTTTAGCCACACATCCTACATATATTGCTGGAAGGAATCCCGGGAAATTGACGGCCTACGAATTCGCAGAAGAGCTGTCACGAAAAATCGTAGTCTTTAAAGGCGCCACCTGATTCCAGATCTGCGCCAGCTAATCGCTCCAAGAATTGCCAAAGTAACCCGGTCGCGAAGAAGAATCCATGGCTCCCGCGAAGGCTTCCATGGCATTATACGCTGCTAGCAAACCAAATTTGTCCGGGTTAACCTTGAAATTCCAGCAGAATTTACTAAGGATCAACCTGTTTGCCAGCAGAGACCTTCGAAATGACAGGGGACTTTCGGGAGCATCTGAGCGGAGCACAGAGATGTGCCTAGAGCTCATACACCCCTAGGCAATCCTTAGAAAAGCATGATGGATCGTGTCCAGCATTCTTAAGACCGTCATGCCAGTTCTAAAGAACAGAGGAGCTTCCCTCTCGAAACATGCTCTATTAAATCCGTTACAAACTGTGAGCAGACAGGAGGGGGAGGCGCCCCAAGAAATTCTCGCAATGACTCCTTGGACTCTGTGCAGGCTTTAGCAGCTACGGCCCTAATGTAATGGATCCTGGTCATTCTTTCATGCAGGCTTATGCCCAAATAGTTGAGGATGGACTGGCACTGAATAATCGCTTGATTATTCGTGATGGAAGTATCTTGGATCCTAACTTACCTCTAGAAGAAACGCAAAGTTGCGACTTTGGGCTTGAGGTGGAAGGCCCTAAATTCGCAAGGCATTGAGTCAATCGCTTTAATGCCAGGGACAGGAGTTCGGCAGTTTCTGGAGTATGAACCCAACTGACTTAAGAAGCAATTCACCTGCGTAGATGGTCACCCTTACTCCAGGCGGAAGATGTTGTTCAAGACTTTTGCGGGTTAAGCTGAAAAAGAGCGGAGAGACAACTCCCTCCTGAGAAACACCGACCCAGCAAGCTCTCTGATTGCTTGCATCAGAAATGAAGAAGAGGTTCCGTTTGATAACGAAAAGAGAAAGTCAAATGTCATCGCAAGCATGTTTTTGCCCCTGCCGAAGCCCATCTTGATATCCAAAAGAACCGAGGCTGCAAATTCTATAGAAGACATGCCTCTTCTGAAACCAAACTAGAATTCAGGGACCCAGTTATTATGCTCGGCTAAATATTTCTGTCTTCTGTGAGTCAAGCTCTCAAATAACTTACAGAAATTTCATGTGAGAGATATTGGTTCGAAGCCCGTTCTACTCGGTTTAGGGATGAAATGGACGCAGGTGTCTCTCTAGACCTTCGAGTAAGAGGAGAAATGGAAGGTTTCATTGAACATGCCGTGTAAAACTCTTAACAATGGATCCGAGAAGTTCCATATGAACTCATAAGGCAGGTCATGCACGCAAGGGGAAGACTTGGTCATACACAGTGATAGCGACGGATATAAAGTTGGGAACGGAGTCGTTAAAAGGAATCAAGGAAAAGCTCACTGCCCAGATAGTTTGTTTCGGAAGAGCCTCGTATAGAGGAGTTGTCAATAACCCCCCCCCCCCCCCAATGACTAAAGAGCTCTCATTGGTCCCATGATCCTTTTGCAAGGATCAGCGTTCCACCCCCGCCCCTCCCCCTACCGATCGCTCATCACAACAACACACCTCATCAACAGGTCGTTCTGAAACAACAATAACTCAACTTCCTCTATTTTCCCTACTTCGTTGCTAGCATTACAGTTTGCAAATTTGTCTAGTTTGTGTTTAGCCTCCATATCCAAATCAATAAGAAGCTTCCGTAGATATTCCAAAAGCAGGTAATCTCATGGATAAGTAAGAGAACAAACCCTAAAGACCTGCGTATGAAAAATAGGTTATGTACCAGATACCAATTCATCAAGGGGCGGGAAGCCCAAACTTACCTTAAAATTATGATTTAAGACAGATAAAAGTTTAACATCAAATAGAACTTTAACATATAATTTAATTTCGAACAATTGAAGGGATGACAGGATAGAATCTTTGTTCATGAAGATGTCTGCTCATCGAGAGTAAAAACGCTAATTCTATATGTGTTTTAGAAAAAAACCAATAAATAGAGCAAAGCAGGTAGAAAAAATGTTAAAATTATGATTTTGTGTCATTTGCCAACTTAAATACAAATTCGAACAAATTTAAGAAAATCGGTCCAAACTCCCCTGTAATACTGCTTTAAATGCAATATTTTTTGAATATCTGATCCGTTCCATTAAGTGAAATTGCTTTGCATGTTTCCAGATGTTAGGATGATACGAGGGCCCATGCTAAATGAGTTAGAACTATACTCATATCTCAGAGACAACAGGAAGTGTGTATATTTTATGTTCGAAGAAAAAATATAACACGCGCAGCGCATGTCTTGTGTTTATGTACATAACTGCAATTTCGACCATAAGGGTTCCTATCATATGATCTTACCTGTTTATCAGAATAATTTAACTTTTATTTTCACAAACAAAGTATTTGCCGAGAATCTACTTTTCGGCTAAATTACCTTAAAATCAGGACTCTTAAGCTGCAATGTATTCGGCTGAAACAAAGTATGACCTTTAAGTCGCCGTATACACAAAACAAACACCGCGTGGGTGCAACTAAAAACCAGCACAAAATTTTTTTGGATTTAGATGTTGAAGAATTCGTCTCAAGCTTTTTCTAACTTTTTTCAACCATCCGAATTGACACATGTTGCGTCCCCAGATCACGACACTTTTTTTGTGGCTGTGTTGTTAACAAGTTTGATAAAAAATGGTGGTATATATTTTCATAATTTGATTTCTAAATTTATTTTTTTACCTTTTTCGATCAGTATTCCGTCTGGGATCCAAGGACTGGAACATCCTAATCCAGGACAGATGTACTATGCAGTAGGATTCCCGAGAGTTTGTTATCTCCCAGATAGTGAATTTGGACGCAAGGTATTAAGACTACTTCAAGTTGCTTTCGAAAGAAGACTGATATTCACCATAGGACGATCAGTAACCACTGGACGAGAAGATGTAGTTACGTGGAATGAAATCCATCATAAGACAGAGTTAGGGCCTTCTACCTCCGGACACGCGTATCCAGACAAAAATTATTTGGAGCGCACATTGGCAGAATTAGCCGCTCAAGGCGTGACTGATGCTTCTTCTAGTCTCTATCAAGAACTGCACTAATATCCTTTTTGAAGAAAACGATTTATTTTATTCACGAGTCGTTTCCAACAATATTTTGCAATATGCTGACAAAAACTCTTCTTCTCGTTCAATAACCAAATGGAATATGAAAGTTTAAGAATGAGAATCCAAGTTATTGTAAAAATTGTGAAGGTACAACTGAATCTATTCCAAAATCGGTTAGTTTAGCGACCCCTTTTTCCGCCCAGAAATTTAAATGGGTAAGTAGCCTAAATTTTAGGTGATATATTACGGACGGAAAGTTTCGGTACATTTCCGTAAACCGTTTGAAAATTCATATTTAACTTTAAAGACGAATATTTGTGCAGGAACTAAATCTACGACTTTGTAAGTAGAATTATTTAAAAGATTAAGAAATTTTGCGTGAAAAAAGCATGCAGTGACATTATTTGAATGAATCAGTTTTAAACTATTAAGCTTGAGCTAAGTGAGCATTTTGAAATCGTGATTTTAACTGTTTGCCAAATCTAGAAAAGTGTTCCTAAAAATTTGGAAAAATCTTAAAATCAAGAGTAAATCCTACACTTTAAATCTACATCAGGATGACGATAAAATATTATGTAACTTCTAAATATTCATAAAAAGTATTTACTCGTAAAATATAAATTTTTGGTAGACAAAATTCCGAGATTTGATTTTCATTTTGCAAACAAAACAAAAAAATGTATCGATATTCGGCAAATATCGATAACAAATCGATCAATATTTAGAATTAGCGCATCGCACTTAAAATTTCTCATTTAATTTCCATGGAAAACTCTAAGTAAAACATTTAAAATAAGAGAATTTTCTCAAATGCGTTATCTAACGTCCTCATCTTCGTCACTAGTTCTTCCGTGGGCCTTCTTTTTTATAATATGATTTTACATACAATTTCAGCTCACTTTCACTTGTCAATATCAAAAAAGGGGGAAATTATTCATGAAGTCAGATTTCAGATGGTTGTCTTCTCCACGAAAAGTAAAAGTATCAATGATAAAATAGAACAGGTGGTTATATTTGTTTGAAACAAATTTAATGTGAGAAAGCGGTACTGCTCATAATAGATCAAAAGCAATTAAAAAAATATAATTATAGTTCGAAAGTAATACAAAGTTCATCGCTGAATAATGAAAAAGACTATTAGTTAGTAAGTATAAAAGTTAAAACCAGTTCTTCCAGTAGTTAAGGTTTTGATAGAAAGTTTTAGCAAAACAATTAGTTTGCGTAAAAAAATATTATAGAAAAGTATCCCGGATTATTTATCCACTTGTGTTTTGCAATCGTAAATTATTCCAGGCATAGCAAGGAACTAATAGATTTTATTTCATGTTACGCAGATGCATCTATTTCATTAGGCATGCCCTATATATAATTTAAAAAAGGGCAAACAACCACCGTAGGATCCCACTGGGAGCAACTGTCATCTATGAAAATGACACCGGCTCTCAGTAGAACCACGATAAATCCTCATCGATAGCCACGTCTCACGACCATGAGATGGGTATATATTTTTTTGTTAGCATATAATTATTTACAAGTATTAGCTAAGTTATATTAAGACTACTCAGTATTTGTTTACAATATACACTCTACAGGGTTGTTTTCTACCGCTACAAACAAAGTCTGAAACAGATTATTTTGATATAATATCTGGCATTGCAGTTTTTTTTATACATTTAGAAACACTCCGTGCAGCATATCAAAGTTTATCAGAATAAGAAATGTATTGTGAAATGTATATTTATCCATTACTTTTTAGTCAAAGTTTTATCCTTTTCTCCTGATTGTGAAACCACTATTTACAATCAGTTTCATATGGTCATTACTAGATTTCGAATATCCACAGGTCATATTTCTCTTATTTCGTATTTTATTCCAATTTTAAAGAATTTTTATAAAAAATGATGTGTTATATTTTCAAGACTGGCTATGTGAATTATCTTGACTTCCAATTTTTGTTGAGTCTAAAAATAAATATATACTCAGACATTGCACCTGTATTATATAATACTATTCGTAAACAGTTTAAAAAAGATTCTGCTTGTTGAGGTTGTACAGTGTGTCATAAAAGGCGTCATCTAGAAAGACATCAGAAATAATGCTCTGCGCAGAAGGAACTAGAATGTAAAAAATTTCGGGGAAAGTAACTAATGTGTCAAAAACAAACTAAGCCGATTTACGCTTGCATAGTAGTTTTTCTCATGTCCTTCTAAAAGACTTCACTTTCGGGATACTTTAAAAGTACGAAAAGAGAGACTATCTGTGCACTCTTAGAAAAATAAAGTTGAAAATAAACATTCAGGACACGAAGAAAATTGTAGTCAGAAATACGTGAAATGTACTTGAATAGTCTTATTGTTTCTATGAATTATTATAATTATTGATAGAATGCAGCTAATCTATTTTCAGTGGAATCAGTCTCAACGTATCAACGATTCAGTTTGAGCGAGTTACCTCAATTTTCTACTAACTATTCCTACCTGTTAGATAAAAATACTATTTTTCGTCTTTATAAAACTTCATTTAAATAAGTTATTTCCATATTTTTCCTACAATTTAACACTTTGTTCATCGCATCAATAAATTTTTTAATAAAATACGTACTGGGTATTGTTTAATCTGTAAATACTCACGGAGATTTTTTTCGGAGCACAGTCACAGGTATGTATTAACTTTATAACGTCCAAATTATTTTGATCTAATACTTTTTCAATGAATAAGGCAAAACACCTGATTTCTTTGAGCTTTGTAGTAAATTTCATTCTGTTTAATTACACTGAAGGCGGCACGTGCCAAGCCGCGTCATGAGGTGGGGCAAAGTGGGGAACCGAAATTTGGGACAGTTACTGACCTATACTTCATCACCTACTCGAAGAAATTTTTTGGTAACGGACAAAGAATTTATTATATAGTGGAGACGTATCTTGTACGCAGGCAAAAGGCATTATCTACAGTTTCCTTAGTTTTTTGTTATTTGGAAAGCGATTTGATCCTTTATTTTTACATAAAAATTACGCATGCATACCTGGCATTTTGAAAATAGTACTTTGAGCTATCACCTCAACGCCGTGTTATGAAGCACTGATGAAATCGTTGAAACCGTCGTCTTGTGTATCTCAAAGCTTGACAAAGATTGATAGGACAATCTCAAATGATTTTCTTTTTAATTAATTCTCAGAGAATATTGAAGAAGATTAGAACATTTAAAAATAATTCCAAAATTGTCGAAAAAGCATCTGTAAGATTTTAAGGGAATTTTTTGTTATTACTAGTAACATATTAAAACTTACAAAAAACATTTATCTTAACAATGTTCTTTGTAATTGAATTTTATCTTACTATCGCTTCTTACCAACTTTCGAAAATTGGTTGACTTAGTTGACTATATGTAAATATATCAATAACTAATATTAAAGACCATGTTTATATTACTCTATAAAAATATTTCTTTAATCAAATTGTAGTGATACTGTTGCATTCGAGAATCATAAGGACTTGCCAATAAATAATAAACAAATAATAAGAAATAAACAAAATAACAAATTACATTTTATATGCACACTGAAAATTTTTGTAATACGATTCAGTACATTCGATATATGAGCTCTCAATCGGCTTCCTTTACATTTAACGAACAAATTCAACGGTCAATTTTGAACAGAATTACGAGACCTGAGTTTTTAATTTTCGTTTATTTGAACTTTAATGTTAATGCAAAAAGAGGAAAAAATGTCGATTTTGACGGGGTTTTTATCATCTTTAAAAAGTTTTTCCCTTGCTCAATATGGCTTGAACTTGATGCACAGGGGTGCATGAATATAAAAAAATAGTTGACTTGTTAAGTTAATTGTTATAAACCAATTATATTAACAAATAGGGTCCTTGACCCGGAGGCTCCCTATTTCCTGGTTGCAGATAAGACACTCCGGAATTAACGCTATCAATAATTAGAATACAACGAGCAGAAAAAAAACCATTTATTTCCGTAAATATCGATAATCATCACATGTACAAAAAATAAGCAAAAAAATATCAGAGGACAAATTTTTATTACTACACTTCATTGGCAAGATAGTTTGTAGAAATTTCGAGGATAAAACCATTTTCGTTTGCCCATAAATGCCGATAAAAAACATTTACTTTTATAAATTGCTTAAATAAGATATAAAAAATATTGCATGATAAATTTGCATTACTAAACAACAAGGCCTACTTATTTGATTACAATTAGCAAAAACCCACATTTCTTGCCAGTAAATTTCGATACTAAATATTTGCTTGTATAATTTATTTAGAAAAATTATAAAAAAATATCGGTTAACAAATTTTCTTTATTTAAGAATACTGCCAAGCTAGTTTGTACAAAATAAGTGGAAAAAACGATTCTTTTTTGCGCATAAAGGCCGATAATAGGCAAATAGGCATATTCTTATACAATTTGTTGAAAAAATATAAACAAATATTAAGTACATAATTATACTTTGAGAGCGAACAATCCATGATTTTGGCTATTTGTTAATATAATTTTTTTATAACAATTAGCTTAACAAGTCAACTTTTTTTTTATTCATGCACCCCTGCGCACTAAATTTAAGCGATATTGAGCGCATCCAGCGCTTTGGTAGGGGAACTGCTTTGTTGAGACGGCGTGCGCACGCCACACATGCTCACACGTACATACAACTTGTAC
>JAAAKG020188737.1:0-24927 GCA_010014905.2 Druon quercuslanigerum | reverse complement strand
CTCGATTTATGAGAATGACAGCTCCACAAGGACCACGAAAAGTACGAGAGTGGGGAGAGTACACGTCAAATTCGAACTGGCGGTTAAACTAACAAAATGGTGGGATTATGCGGCGGCGTGACTTGGACGAAACGGGGCCCTCAAGTGGCTAGACCATGTATTTATTGGATCATAGACTGGATTCTCGGTGGCCAGGTTTTGAGTATTAGGAGTGAGAAGTGGCGCTCTCCCCACTCCTAGTCCTTGGTTCACAGGATCGTGTAATTTGTGGGTTGATTATAACTTTGTTGTAACCTCCTCCCCCCCCCCCTATTTCAGACAACGCTTACTTTTTAACGATTGCCTCGCACCTTTCCAATCCCATGTTGAACGTAAAATCATCTTCATCATATTTGTATATATGAATCATCTTCTTATGCTTCCTTCATGATCTGTTTTTACTCGTTTTCAGTATTATTTTCTATTTTCTTGTCCACTAGTTGTGCCAGTTCCTCTTTGGTAAACGAAATTTTTATGAGGTCCTTAAATTCTTCCCTTGTTTCAACCCAACCTCCTTTTATATAATTCGTTCTTGTCGAATCCGGAACCGTTTGGTAGTTTTCGTCCGGTTCGACATTTCACCACAGTAAGTGTCGTGAAAGATGTAGATTTTTACAGGAAGCATCCTCTCGCAGTGACATTTACACACTTTGATGTCTTCCATTTTCTTCTATCTGAAACAAATTTTTAAAATCTTACCTCTCAAAACAAAAAAATAAACAA
Source organism: Druon quercuslanigerum (assembly GCA_010014905.2). Classification (NCBI taxonomy): domain Eukaryota; kingdom Metazoa; phylum Arthropoda; class Insecta; order Hymenoptera; family Cynipidae; genus Druon; species Druon quercuslanigerum. The sequence goes on along the minus strand of JAAAKG020188737.1, from coordinate 24,165 downwards.
AAATAAAATACTATTTTCCTCCAAATTATGATTTTTCTTGTACTAATCTAAAAACAATAACATTAATAACAAAAATCTAAAGTCTTGATTTTGAATATTTCTCTAAATATTTATAGAATTTTGTTTATTTTAGTTATTCTTCTTCTCAGGAAGTATCTTCTTCTGAAGTTCCGTTTTTTGGTTCTTCATGCTGTAAAATAACTTATACCTAAACTCTAACTTTTATTATTTTAATTGAAATGGTATCTTGGCCTCTTGTAGTCGTATTTAATTTATTTTCAGAATCTTTATTCTTATCAATTCTATGAAGTTTATTTCACTTTATCAACTGTAAATTATGATTTTTACACTTAAGTAGTTTTACTATTTCTGTGATGGGTATTATTTGTTCTGTGGTCTAAATGGTTAAGTAGAAAAATGTTTATTCAGTTTTACTAACTCATGTTTAATTAAAATTTGAAAGTAAAAATTGAAGTGATAAAAGTAAAAATGGTCCATTCTCCTCTTTTTCAGATTTCTATCTCTCAATCTGTCGAAGATTCCTCTGATTTTTCCGACAAAGTTTCCTCAAGTTTCCTGCCTTTCTCCAGGTTCTTCTTAATTTCTTTTACTTCTTTTCCCTTTTCTCGGCTCGTTCTATCTTTTTCTGTTCCTCAGCATAACATTTGTTTTTTAGTTTTCAATTTATGTAAGAATTCCTCTCTTTATTTTTTTTCTGCTGCATAACTTTTATTTTCTGCTGATCTTCCTCTAACTTCTTAATTACGTCTTTAATTTGATTTTCCATACCTAACTTCTCTCTTCTTCTCTCCAGTCTTGCATCGCTTCCCAGTCTTTTGAAGAAATCAAACCCGCCTTTAAAAGCTCTGCGTAAACTTTTTCTTGTACTCTTTCAGGATGCTTTCTTTCTTCTGTTCGTGCTTGAATGTAGGCGAACGGCTGCGCTTCTTCTCTGGCAATTCTCTCTAGCTTAACGATTTTCACTTTCCTTTTTTTATTGCCATTTGCATTTCTCTGACCACATACGCTTTTTTGCTCCAATCGATTTCCTGGTTCCTTTCGCTTTTTTCTTCTGGGCTTTCGTTGAGTGGAGGTTGCAGCAAGTCCACCCACTTTCTGCAAGTGTGAGTCAGCAGCTGCTCACCTTGCAAGTCAGTGAGGAAATCCCTGCACTTTAATATGAGTCTTCAATCCATTTTCCAGAAATTAAATGTTTTCCTGTTTTGTCTTGTCTGTAAATGTATGTGTTTATTTCAATTTTGTCCTTATCAGTGATGTAAAAATCAAATCGTTTACCTGCATGCCATTTCAAAGAACAATTCGAATTCAAATCTATGTTTTACTTATAAGCTTTTTAATGCCTTTAACATTCCAATTACCTAAAGATTTACCATTCTTCGTTTTAATTTCGTAAATTGTTGGTGAAATTTTTGCTTTGATGAAAAATGGTCCGTCGAGATTTTTGTTGCATTTTTTAGCTACTCCTTCCTCTTTGTTTGATCATTTTTTATTGCTTTTTAGAATTTGTTCGCAAATTTCAAAACTTATCGGTCTACGTCTAAGATTATAATACTTCTTTCCTATTTACGTTTAATTTTTGCATTGTATCTTCCCACTTTTCGGATTCTTAAAATTCGATTTCGCCTTTATTATCGAAATCTTTATTTAAACGCTTGTATTGGTTGGAGTTCTCTACCTAAATTTAAAGAAGTTGGTGTAAATCCTATTGAAGAATGTTTACTTGTATTTAACGCAAACTATGTCATCTAAATCTTCATCTCATGATTTATGATGTTTCGCTAAATATGCTTTAATTGCCGTTTTAATTGATCTGTTAGATTTTGCAGTTGGATTCGCTTGTGCAGCACGGAGGGGCTGAATAATTTTATATGGAAAATTCGAAAACCCCAAAGTTACGAGTGAGAAGTTGTTGTAAATGGTGTCTATAATAGATTTTTCATGAACCTAAAATTATACCCTGAGCCGTTTTTTTTATTCGTGAAATATTCATTAAAATTGCTATGTATAATAACTTTAACTCTAAATAAGCTGGTACAACCATACGAAATTATTACTAAAACGGCAATGTTAATGCTTATTCTTATTTAATACTTATCGATAATGTAATTATTTGCTTTATCGATCGTTAATAATAATCTTTAAACAGTTAAATAATGAATAAAATGTTCTTCCAACGCACTATAGGTTTATTTGCATAAAACTAAATGCATGTTTCTTTGTTTACATCAAATTACTACAATGGTATGTATATTTACTTCCCTACGCACAACTATATACATTCTTCTATTTCATAATACAAAACGTAAATAATCTTTCAAACTATTTCAGTATCATTCTGCAGTCCAACATTTTCGAGTTGTATATATTGCTATTTATAATATTGTCAGTTTGTATCGTAACATCGAAGTGTGAGCATCAAAATTAAATTATGTCTCATACTTTTAGTTAGTGGATAAAAAATGAAATCAGTACCTCAAATCAAAGTGCGTGCGATGTCGCACAGTGATTGCCGTTTAAAATTGTGCTTGTTGTGTAAAGAGAAAAAAAGTTCTTTTTGAAATAACAGATACAGTTAAAAAATTAATTAATAAGCATGTCACTTATGACAGCAACGATGAACGATTGCCGAAAGCACTATGTGCGAATTGCAAAAAAAAGATTTATGCAAATAAAAATTCTGATATTAATTCTATTGTGATGCCTGCTGATTATTCTAGTTTTAAGCTAGCTAATAATACTCGATCAAGTTTTTGAAAGCCGTGTTCTTGTGAATTATGTAGTATAGTGAAAGATCAAAGGAAATATAACTTTTCAAGAACCTCTGCTACAATCATTCAAAAAAATCTGCAAATAACAAATGTTGGAAATGTTTATCAATTATCGTAAAAGGTAAACTTCATAATTGTACAAGAAAGGAAATAATTTAAAACTTGAATTAGATCAGAGAGTGAAAGAACACGTGTTGTGTAATGTAATTACAGAAAAGTCAACCGATCAAACGAGTCAAAATAATAATTTAATATCGTTATCACGAGAACAAGGTATACCAATGGCTGTAAGCGTTCCACGAAATAAGAAAGAAGCTGAACAACGGGTGATATCCACTGAAAATTTATCGAAAATTAGTACTAATGTTGGTTTGTCAACTAACACAACTTTAGGAATCGCTAAATCACTTCGAAGTGCAACGAAAAAAAGCAAAATATTTGAACCTAATCTAAAAGACTAAATCAAATCTTTAAATCATTCACTTGAATACCAATTTGATGTAACAAAATGCCAGTTAATTAGCTATAAAACGGAAAACACACCAAAAGAAGAATATTTTGCATTTTTTTTAAATATTTAAAAACTAATCGATGATGTTAAGAAATCTCGTGAAGTAGATGTAGCGTACATTAAAATTTGGGCAGATAGCGGTGGAAGTTTAAAAAAATAACATTATCTATTCAATCGTTGGACAATGAGTTGGTACTTCCAAGCAAAAACAAAAGACAAAGTTATAAAGAAGGAGTAGTTGCCAAGAATTTCAAGGATTCTGGTGTCAATACATTATTTTTGATGGCGTGACTCAATTTCCTGAAGAAAATCATGATAATTTATCAGTTTTGTGAGACTTACTAAATCTAAAAGATTTCGAGGGTAAAGTTTCAGCGGATCTAAAATTATTGAATATATTGATTGGTCTGATATCTCACAGAGGTTCGTACCCGTGCACTTGGTGTACCGCTCATAAAGATTTCTTAGACGCTATAAACGGAGCCAAAAAAGAAAATTGTAAAAATTTAAAAAATTGTTGCAATTTGCCAGTAATTTCATTAGGAGAAGAAAAGCAAATTATATTTTTGTTGTTTACCTTAATGAATTATGTTATATTTTCATTAAATATTATATAATTGTAAGTTTTCTTTATTTTAAAACGTGCTAATATACTTGCTAAATATACTCAAACTGTAAGTGCGCGCAATAACTTGTAATTTTGTTTTGTCAAATAAAAACTATTTTACAATTTTTAAAAATACGGCTAGTTTTTAGTAATTAATGAAATATATTCACATAAAACATTCATATGACTATTTAAATAATTATTTTCAAGTACTTTAACTTGCTTATATACTTTTTCAAGCTCGTATCTTATGGTTGTACCGGCTTATTTAGTGTTTAAGTTAATTCATATAGCAATTTTAATGAATTTTTCACGAAAAAAAGCGGCTCAGGCGATTATTTGAAGTTCATGAAAAATTGATTATAGGCACCATTTACAACACATTTCCACTCGTAACTTTGGGGTCCTTGAACTTTTCATACAAAATTATTCAACCCATCGTGGCATGGTATTTAGGAGCTTTTGAAAGTCTAATACCAAATGTTTTAGTTAAGTTAATTAATAATTTATTTACGTACTCTTTGCCATTAGCTGCACACAAAATTCTAGGTGTTCCCCATTTTGAAATTATATGTTTATGAAATTATTTTTCAATTGTTGATGCTACTTTATTTTTAACTGGAATTATTTTTACCCATTTAGTAAACATATCAACAAATACTAGAATGTATTGATTTAACGACTTTGACATTGGCAATGGACCCATCATATCTAATGCTACTACTGTCCACGGTTTTTCAATGATTCTTTTTCCCATGAAACCTATTTGATTATCTACATTCAGTTTAACCCTTTGGTATTTTTAACTTCGTTGCTATCTTAATTTAAGCTTGATTTTGAAGGGTCGGTTCTATAAAAATACAATTGATTATGCCGACTTGCTAATCTGCCGTTTGGACTTTTTAAATTATGAAGCCATTTTCGGGGCAATATGAACTGTAATGACTTGAAATGAATATCCCTCTAAATACGGCCTAAAGTACCTTTTTGCTCAGAGTACTGCTGAAAATTCTTTTTCTGAAGCAGAATATTTATGTTCTGCTCCATTCAGACCTCTACTTGCAAAAGCTATTACATAATTTTCGCCCTTTATTGTTTGTGTTAAAACAACTCCTAATCCTATATCACTAGCATCGGTTTCAAGTTGAAAAGTACTACCAAAATCAGGGCAGGCTAAAATTCGTGCTGTTGCTGGTAAGTGTTCAATAGTCGTAAATGCCTGTTCCTGTTTGTCAGTTCATTCCCACTTTACTTCCTTTTTTAATAGCTTTTGTAGTGGTTCTATAATTTCTGCAAATTTTGGAATAAATTTCCTATACAAAGAAGCTATTCCTATCAGTCTTTGATTTTGTTTAACTGTTTTTGGTTTTGGAAAAATTAAAACAGGTTCAATTTTATCCTTATCTGCTTGTAAACCTTTTTCATTGACTTTAAACCCTAAATACTTTATTTCATAATAACCAAATTTGCATTTATCAAATCATATCACTAAACCTGCATTTTTTATTTTTTCTAATAAATTTCTAAGTATTTTAAATGTTCCTCGAAATTTTTTGAGGCTATGATTATGTCATCAAGGTGGCAAAATATGTGTGGTTTTAATTCTAGTGTTATTATTTTGACCATCAGGCGCTTGAATATAGCAGGAGCATTTGTTAGTCCAAATGGCATCCACTTGAACTGATATATTCCTATGCCTGGGACTATAAAAGCTGTTATTGGCCATGTACTATGCTGATCTTAATACATCTAATATTTCTGATATTATAGGAATTGGGTATATTTCTTTAAGTTATTTTATTAAATTTCCTGAAATCCAAGTAAAATCTGTATTTCCGTTATGTTTCTTTATCATGACTATCGGATCCGACCAATCAATATTAAAAGATTCTATTATTTTTTTCTTCCAGTAGTCCATATAATTCTTCATACAATAAATTCTCTTATTTTAGGTTGTTGCGCTTCATTTAATTCTACTATTCTTTCCGAAATTTCCTCGCAAAATTCTAAATTTGTATTCCTTTCTATTTTTACACGTGCATGAATCATTTTTCTATGTATTGCATTCCAATGACCCTTTAAATTCTGTTTCTAATTTCTTACCTTTATTTTTCGTACATAAATTCGTGTTTATTTTGTTTATATCCTTATTTTCTTTCTTTTGTCTCTATTTTGACTAGCCTGCTTATCTAATCTACTGACTCCCACGCTGGCTCGTACCAGTGTTGCGTCGCTCGCCTAATAGGGTTTAGGGTGTGGAGCACCATGCCCCCGTACACTCTGTGTCGGCTGCGGGGCTAGCGGGATCGAGCCTAGTACATCACCTGTAAGGAGGGCTTGGGGTGGGGTGCATAGCGGAACGGGAGAAGAGACTTCGCACGGTAGCAAATCTGTCTCTTTCTCTCGCATGTTGTTTCTCAGGCTAATCTTCATTCTAAATTTTTAATTTAATTTCCTCGCTCTTTCTATTTTTATTTTTCTAGGTATCTTTCATTGCCGGTTCATGCATTTTAATTATATTCGCTTCTAACGCATACTTAATATTTGGTAATTCTCATAACCACCAAATCTTTTTCTCATAATCCATTTTTAAACCTATTCTTTCTGTCATATCGGTTCCAATTATTCCTATCGATCTAAAATATGGTACCAGTCTGAATAAAAACTATTTTTCCGTATGACCTACTTTGATTGTAATTAATACTTGCCCTGTAATTTTCAATTTGTCCATTTGCTACCATCAATGTATCGTTTTTCGGGTTTCTAATTTCATAGTCTTACCTCTTTAATTGTTTTTATAAATTTTTCAGCTATGTATGAGTGAGTTGCACCAGTATCAGCTAACACTTTAAATGTATGATCTTCAAAATCTATCATAACATGAAATATTGTTTTATCCGATTCGTTTGTGTCTGTCTAGTATTTCTGACGGTCTTTGGTTTCCTTGATTATTATCCGTCTTTAATAACCACCGTTCGCGTTTCCCTGATTTATACTATACCAACAATCACGTCGAAAATTGCCTATTTTCCCGCAATTATAGCATCTAATTGGTTCTCGCAATTTATAATTAAAATTTCGGTTTCCTCAATTTGGATCCCCAAAATTCTGTCGAGTTGGATTTGTTTCACCTTTTTTATTATCCCTATTATTTTCATGATTAGATGTGATATTTATAATTATTATTAAATCGTTGATTTCTTTGGAAACCAGAATTATTTTGATAATTATTATGCCTTTTAAAACTTCAATTAATAAATCTACGTGTCCCATTTGGAACTCTTGGTTGAAGTTGTCTATTTTGTTGATTTTGATACCTAGATCTGAATTGTCTGTTGATTTTGAATAAAATTTTGTTTTTGATGTCTATTCTCATTCTCATTTTCAAAATTCTATTTACTTTTATCACTTCCTTGATAATTTTTACTTTTATTATTTTTATTATCAGCTTTATTTAATATTCTTAATTGTTGACCTCTAATATTATATTTTGCCAATTCTGTTTCCCATTCTCGTCCCAAAATTTATATTTTTTCTAAAATTTTATTTCATACATAATTCTTGTGAATTATGTAATATTATCTCCTCTCTTTTTCTATCGATGTCTCTACTTCTATCCATTCTACCTTGCCAGTCTGTTAGAAAATGAGGCAAATTTGATTTTCTCATAATTGATTACCTTTGCACTGTGTGAGTACTCACACAGAATTTTTTCTCAGGGTTCCACTTTAACTTCTACAATAGCACACAGTGCACGATTTTAGTTTTGACTTTCATCACTTTTTCAAGACTTCTGTTCTCGACATATGATTTTGGAGGGATTGTGGGTTTTTTGGAGACCGCCAAATTTGTGAGGGATCTCGCAAATTAAGAGAAAGGACGTATTTCGATCGTCCAGAGAACAGGTAAAGTCAAATAAAGGTAAACAAACTTAAATGATCATGCGGTTTATTAAACCAACTTATAAATAGTTAGGGAGACCTGCTGTCCCGTAAGCGATAATGAATCTCGACGGTGTTTTCCGAGAGCAGGTTGAGGCATGCTGGATGGCTTCAGGGTGATCCTGGTTAATAGAGCCGTCTAATTGTGGGGTGATTATAACTTTGTTATAATCTTAGTTGGTTGTCAGATTCTTATCTAAGATCTTGGAAGCTACTGATAACACCTTCATGAACCCAAATATAATTTTTTTTTTAACTTTCAATAAAAAAATACGATAATAATATAGGGAAATTATATAATTATTAGTATACTAATGTTATATTGTAGTATATACGGTATATATGGAAATAAAAATAAAAGTTACATAGTTTCAATTCAATTATATACAGTATATGTAGTTCTGATCAAAAGCTGCACCCTCCGAGAGAATAATTGTAAGCCACCGAAGGACTTTCCAAATATATTATATTCTTACTTTAGTTAAAAATTGCAATATAGTTATATTTATTTTTAGAGTCCCTGATCTTACTTAGGATCGAAAGTCGAATCGAGGTCGCGTGAGCTTAATTCCAAATATTATCGAATTTCACTGTAAACGTGTCACGGCTTTTTCTAAAGCAGGGAACGATTTTAAAAATATGAGTTTTTGAAAAATTGGGGTTGCCGTCACTGATTCTCCAGGGTCTGTAACGCGGCACGGCCTCTTGTTGAGCGGCTGCGGTCTAGTGGTAGCGTTTCTGCTCGCGAATTTACATTTTTCAAAAATTCATATTCACAAAAACGGGTTCTACATATAAAAGAACCGTGATATGTGTTGCATAAAATACGATAATCTTTCCAATGATGCTTACGCGACCTTAATTTGAATGTCGACCTTCAGGCCTTCCCCTTATTAGTTTAAACCAGATTCCTAAAGATGCGGAATTCTCTTAATCGTGCCTGGTAATTACTTCTAGCTTGGGAATGCTTTCTGTCATCCCACCTACTGAGACTTTAAATCTCCTCGTATATAAACACACATTTTTTCCTCGATGGAAAATCAAGTACCGGTGTTACTAAATCGAATATTAAAATTAATATATTAAGTTTTTCTACATTTGAATTTGAATTTCTATCAGAAAAAAACTTATCCAATCAACTTTAGAAAGCAGAGTGAACAGTCTTTCCTCATCATGATTACTCAGGTTCTTGAATTTTTAAACTCTGGGCGATAGCTTTAATAAAATAAAAATTGTATTGTACATGAAAAAGATCAGGTTTGAACAGGGAGGGAACTAGATATTGACAATAATTCAGTACTTTAGTTAGATTTTCACAACCATTAGGCCAATCCATATAGTTGAAAATCTGGAGTAATGAATACAGGCATGTGGTGGTTAGGTGAGTATTAAAATTCCCTGCAATTATAAAATTATTACAATTAAGTTTATGTTCAACCCCGAAAAGTAAGTAATCACGAGAAACTAATATATCAACAAATTAAAAATTAGTAGCCCATACAGCCGGTTCAGTACTTTACCACTATATTAGTTCACCTGTATCTACTTTTTTAAAAGTCTCGAGGAGCATTAAGTCCAGAAAATTCGAATTTTCGCAATATAGCCGATCAAAGTTAGGGTTCTTATGCATTTAACAGCAGAATAAGGCTTCAATGCTGATCATATAAATCGGAATGATACCGAGAGCCATTTCCCATACAAATTCTGCGGGGGCCTTTATTCCCTTACTAACCTCTCCCCTTTGCACAATTCCCTTTTTACTCTAGAATATACAATTGATCTATTATTTTGCCTTTACTATATTTTGCAGAATTACACTCTTACATACCTAGTTTGCAATATTGATCCCTACAAGGTAAAAATTTAGCAGAAGATTTAAATTTATATAAATTTGGTTAATTCTAATGGAATATAACAGTCAAAAAGAGAGTCGCGAGTGCTAACTTTTGACACATTGAGAATGGTGGCGATGTAAAAAACTCTTTCTTGATCAGAAGACTTATTAAAATGTAAATAGTGATATTTTTGGTAATTTCTTTGACAACGTATATGTGTTCTGAATTACACTGGAATGAACTATTTGTGTGAACTATTTCTGATTAGAATACATAATATTACGCCTCAAACGCGCGTGACTGCTCCTTTTGTCGCTACGCTACTGGTTGCCACGCATGGTTAAAAAATCTCTCTTGACCCGCGGTCTCCTCTATCACCACGAAAGAATTAAAAATTAGATAGAGGGAACAATAGTAATGTTCGTAAATCTAAAGGCGGCGTTTGACTCTGGTCCTAAATTTTGATAATTATTTAAAAAGTTTTTTTTGTAAGTATTTTCTTTTGCTTTTTTAATAATTATAAACATTTAGAAACAGAGCCAACTTTCTTAGTGCTTCTTATTTATTACTCCAAATTTTCAACTCTATGTGGCGCTTTGTGTAAAAATAAGTTAAGAAATAAAAAGTGTCGTTAAGGTAGGAATCTGGTCATGTGGCCCACTCATCACATGGCCTCACTGCAAGCGCCTTTTGGTCTTTGGGCTCTCGTCAGTTTTAGCCTTCGATTTTAATCAACCAAAAAGCTCTCGCCGAAATATAATTGGAAGAATTGATGGTTCAGAGGTCGAACTCCTTCGACCTCTGAACCGAGATCCGGTGTCCTTTTCATATGGTAGTTGTCAAAAAGGGGCCGTCTGATGGTTTCTTTTAACCTTTTTTAAATTATTAATATATTACTGACATTTGTACCTATCTACTTTAGCTAAAAAAAAATATATTTACGCACTTTTCTTCAAATAGGAAATTTACGTTCTTTAATACGTAGTTTTTTTACGTGCTTTTGTACGTCCACTTTTTCAAGCGGGAATGGTGTACTGTACTTTATTACTTAATAAAGGACACTGAAAAGTATCAGGAATCAGTAGATTATGTTTTGTTGCTGAAACTATAAACCCACATTAATTTATAGAAAAATATAGTTGTTTAAAATTCTTTAATTATTTAAGTTATTCTCCAGCACGTACGGTTTTTTATACTCACCCTTTATACTACTCTTTATACTACCCTTTAACGCTTAGTAGAATAATACGTCAAATATGATATTTTCTAAGGTATGCAAAACTGAATCCTCAAAATTCAATTTTCATTTTAACGGGGAAATGCCTCATTTTAACACGTCCTGCATTACATGGTCAGTTCATATGCGTGAGGACAAAATGAAAAATAATATAAATGGTAGCGTCTTTAAGTCTGGACCCTTCCCTGTTCCAGCTCCCCCTTCTTATTGCGAAGTCCTTACGGTTAGACTCGATCGTGTTATAAAGGCACATAAACGCACGGACTGTATGAACGTTTATATTTAGCCTATAAACCCTATTAGCTAAAAACGCTGATGATTAATTAATTCTACTGTTCTTTATTCATAATGTGTCCGCGAAGAGTTGGCATGAGTTCCATTCCTTACCATTTTTCCGCCTACATATTTTTTTATCAAATTTTACCCTCACTATTTAAAATTATTCACATAAAGTCTTATATCTAGATCCTTATTTCTATTTCCTGCGATAGCGAAATTTAGGACATATTAGCGAACGAGTGAGAGAGTAATCGAAAGCGAGGGTGCAGCGAGAGAGATAGAAAGAATGTGCTGTAACGCTACTACCATCACAAAACTAGAGTTCGGAAAAACATTCTCAAAAAGAGGGATATATGTCGGGCTTCACAATAATTTTACACATTTTTATTACACATATTTTCGAATGAATGATGGTCAAGCCAGGAAGGGGGGGGGGGGGGTCAATAAAATGGAAATCTCAATTTAATTATGCTTAAGAAAACTCTATGTACAAGTTTTAAGTTCAATATTATAATTTTGACTCGCTTTCTTGGCGAAAAATTAATACATTTAATTTCTTCTCCAAAAATCACTAAAGATCTTCAAAAAAAGGAATCTTCAACTACTAAATTCCGTAATACAATAAGAGCCAAAAGAAATAAACAGAACGCGGGCAGGTAAAGTTTTCGCAAGAAACTCGGAAGAAAAAGGACTCACTGACTGATTCGCCGAAAAATGTATTCCGCAACAATAAATCAGCTTCCTTAAAGCCAAGGCAGTCCTCCAAATATAATTCTGCTCCTGGGTAAGACTTACAAGGTGATTTTCTACGATGTGCACTTTAAATGAAGGAACACTAGTACGAAATTGTTTCCATGGGGTCACGAAGCGAAAAGAGAGCGAGCCAGAGCGTCGCTTTGGGATATCTGCTCGGATTATTGATCGGCTACGCGCGCTACGTGTAATCCTAATGCGCGCGGTCTCAATTGCGGACTGCCGACAGGGAGGTAGTATCATACAATTCGGTGGGCCTACAACAATTCGCTGCCCCATAAATTATTTTAAATTAAATATTTCGCAGTCGTTGACATATTGAATCGCCGCCTTTCTTCTCCTGGAGTGCTCTTGGACAAGACCTAACTTAGAGAACAATCCCCTACAAATTTCAGGATTATACCTACAGTCAAGCATAAGCCGAACATGTCATTCGCACCTGAGCTACATGAGTCCCATCCTAACGGATGAACTCAACGAGCGAAAACTTCTCGATGAGAGGCAAAACTGGATTCCATACCAGGTGGATGAGTCTTATAGATGTTCCTGAAGCTGAATTTGAATTCCCCTGTCGCAGTATGAGTAGAATAGCGAGCTGGCCGATGTTCTCTTCCTATCATTGAGGTCCTCGCAGACAATGTGTCCATGCCGCCTAGACTCCGACGGAATTACATAAAAAAAGAAATTGTGAATCAGCCATGAATATACTCTAACCTAATTTAAATCAGTCCTGGAGTACCGTGTGACCCCTGAGTTCAAGCCGCCAAACAAATTGCAATGTATGAGAGCACGCAAACGCATCTTAATCTACTTATGTTATTACATGACCATTACTTACAATTATAGATTTAATGCTTTCACAATGATTAATTTTGATAAACAAGAGATGTTTCGGGTTCAAATCGTGTACAAAAAACTATGAAACCTCGGCAAAATTCGTTGTTTTTGTACATGATTGGAACCCGAAATATCTCTTTTTTATCATTACTTACAATCTTAACGTTTCTAATCTAAGCGACTAAGAGACTTCCGTTTCCTTTTTCTTTTACTTTTTTGGTACCTCCAATTTGCCATTTTTTCACATGCATTCTTTCATGCAATCTGGGACCTTCCTCATACAAATTGGTGACGAAAGAATAACTTGAGTTACATAAAATAATTGTTATACTTTCTTTTAATGAGAACAAACATACTGTTATAGAATTTACACTTTTCTTGTTAGGAATAACACAAATATTCGAAAAATGAATCTTAATAATTGCTATTTTACACATTTCATTTTTCACTAATTATGCATACTATAAAATGTCGAAAACCGCTACATCATTCAATAACAACAGCACTGCACAGTTCCATTGCATGTTTGTTGATATTGCCAAAAATATAATTTCAAATAAGATAAATTATTATTCCTTTCTCCAGTTATGCATTTATTATTTGATATTTTTAAACTATTACTATTTATTTGATCGAATTTTAGTAATGGAGAAGCCATTAAAAGCCTTATTAAAGAAATTATTTTTAAACATTTCTTCTGATGCCCAGGTTTTAAGGTTTTCATCTCGTTTTAATTATATATTTTTTCCTCTTGTATGTGGAATTTTAGTAGCGCGAAATATTTTTTTTAATCGGACATCAAATGAGAATTTTGTTCTTTGTATTAGCTAATAGATATATAACAAAAAAGCGAAAACTACGAAATCTCACTTTTTACGTAAATCTGATGCTCGCAACTTCTAAACAATATTAAAAGAATAGAAAAAAAATTAAAAGAGTATTTTCTTATTCCGAGAAAAAAACTGTCGCCATAAGTAAGCCGAAACATAAAAACAATCTTTATTGGATATCTCAGTCAACTTTTCATTGATTTATTTGAAATAATTCAGAATAAATGAAAAACTAGTAAAATGTAAAGTGTGTAAGTGAAACTCAGCCATAAATCGTGTACTGTTTTTTAAAAGAGCCGGGCTGTACTTCCGAAAAGCGTGTAACTCCGATATTGATGTATTTTGATGTATTGATGTATTTTGATATGCTTATTATGAACATGGCCGTAGAAATACCTGCACACTATTTTTGAATGCCAAAACTGAAAAAACTGTGGGTTTTATATAAAAATGCGGAACGAGGCATTCTACGGGCTAAGTGGTAGCTTTTTTTGTTGCAGGTCGAACCAATTTGAATTCAACCAAAAAAATCCGCAGCAAGCAAGTTTATAGTGGTATTAAACACTTTACAAACCGTCTTTCAACCTCAAATAAAATCCCAATCTCAGACCATATCTCAACCCCAAATTCAATCCGAATTAATCTGAGGCTCACTTGTCAATCCTACTCGTCAACTTCAATCCGAAACCATACTTAATCAATTTTTTAATCCGTCCCTCGAATCCTTTTTGAAACTTGGGGCATCTTCAATTCTACCAGAATGAATCCAACTGAATCTGACACTCGTTCGAATGAATAAGTGTGAATACGAAACTAATCCGAATGAATCACACACCAATCGGAAACAAACTTTCAATCAATATCTATCCAATTGCCAAACCAAATGAATACAAGACTCGTCCCAAGCAAGTTTTAATATTTTCAATGCTCTTAAGTCTGTGCGCTCAATCCAAGTTAATCTAAAACAAACCCAAACGCTAATGTCAATCGTTTTTAATCCATACGTCCAATGCGAAGAATTCGAAGCTTCTCCTTTAATGCTTCACAATTCTTGCATGAACGTTAAATTTCAATCCGAATCAATCTAAACTCGTCATTCAATTATTTTGAAACCGAATGAACGTTTATACGTATAACTCACGGTTTTTAAGATAATTACAAAACTTGACTTTTCCTTTTGAACATCTTTTTATTGGGGTTAGTTTGTGGTAGCCGAGGACCCCTCCTTGTATAAAATCCTAAAAATTTGAGTAGTTTTGCGTATCTCAAAGGTTTTGAGATTGTTCAACATTTTCAAACATAAATTTAAAAATAGGCCTATTGCGAAAATGGACTGTACGTTCATTTTTTGTTTTCCAATCTTTTAACAAAGAATGCACTAGCACCACGTTGTGTATCTCAAATGATAAGCCTTACTTCGTATGGTATATAACCAGAAGTACGAAGAATGCACTAGCACCACGTAGTGTATCTCTGATTAACATATTCTTCTTTGTAATTGTGCGTCAGCCACCAAATTTTACTCTTGCATTTAGCAGAAAGCAAACCCCAGTAGCAGAGATCTTCGAGAAGGCAGATCACAGGTTTTGTGTCTTTCTGGAGAGAAATTATAGCCAACTTTTTGAAGACGAATTGGTCGATGAGCTTTTTGAAGCCTTGTATGTCCACGAAGAACTCAATATCGATTAAGACTGAGCTCTGTTGCTAAAATAATCTCTTTTATACATGGTCTTCCCATTACTGGTATTAGCCCCACCACTATTGATAAAACCCCACCACTATTGATAAAACCCCACCACTATTGATAAAACCCCACCACTATCATTTTAATTCGACTTTTTTACGCTACCACTGAGTGGCTGGTACAGAGTAATACGATCATGTATAATCAGGCAGTAGGCGGAAATTTCAGCAAGGAAATTTTAATCAGATTCAAATTAGAATCAAATATCCTTTCAGGCTATAGATTTCAGGCAATCAGTTACACTAAGAGGAGCATATTATTTAAAATCACGTTTCTTCAACATTGGTTCAGGCTTTTACTATAGTAGGCTATCTGAAAGTACGTATTCATCTCATACAGTAGAGGACACTAATTGTAATCAATGTCTACATTCAAATTGTCATACAGATAGTACTTCGAATTGAAGAATACCGTGACATTCCTTATATTGCAGTCCATATGTGTTGAGATGGTGGAAAGCAGCGGGTATTCATACAATTCCGATTAGCTCAAAAATTCGTATTTGTCAGATATTTTCAATAAAATTCAGCAACTTTATCTTTTGCTCATCTGAAGCCACTACACATTGTATCATCAACTACACTTTGTGGATCGAGATCTTAAATACCTTTACATTTACTAGCTATTTTCGTTCTTGGATAATTGCATTTTAGTGTTACGCGATCCTGTCAGGATAAGTTCATGCTTAACGTTCACAAGGATTTTTCAATAGTCTTGATACATAATTTTAATCTAAACTCAATGTGGGATTTTCATTTTTTTTCTTTTGAATCTTTTGACAGAATAAAATTATTAAAAATTGAAGCGGGAAAACACTTATTCAAGTTGGTGTCACGTGGTTGTCGCGTGACTCAGAGGTTCTCATAATTATCAATGTGACGTGGACATTATAGCCTTTTTTATGAACCTGCTTGTGTTCCGGAAAAATGGCAGCTTTAACTCTGCAAATATTCGCTTCTCAGTTTAACTGAACAAAAACTACTGCCGCATCTCTGTCATTTTTCTTTCCAGTCACACCTATGTAACCGTAACAAAATTTGTGCAAAAAAGTATTTTCATTCTTGACAATGCAATAAATTCTATATAATAGTAGCAAAACATAACGGATAAGGTTATAAGTTGTCAAGTGAAATCTTTTGAGAATACGTACGTAGAGACACGGATAAAATATATTTATATATCAAATATAAAATTCACGTTTTATTAATTATGGAACACAATAATTGTACGGTAATTGTGAGAAATAATATATCTATACATCGCTTTCCAGTCGGAAAAATAATCACGCAGGGGGGAGGGGGTCAGAAGTTCTTGAAAAATGTATGACGTATTTGTGAATGGCCCCACAAGGAGACCGCACGCTATGTATTTCGCCTGGCCCTAGTTCACGATCATCTGTCCTCGAATTTTTATCTCTTCCCTTACTAAGTCTAAAACTCTTAAGGGACGTTGTAAAAGAAAGTTATACAGAAGTTGTTATTGCAGTGAAGAATTATTATTATTATTATTATTATGATTATTACACCATTAAGCCGTTTCCCTCTCGGGGTTGGCGTGACTCACTCTGTGGGGAGGGGACTAGTGTGAGGAAGGGGTTATGAAATTTTTAGATTGATCTAGAATTCTCGTGTTATTTATTTAAATAACAAGTTCACTCTGCAACACTGCTCCGACCCAGGTTGCTGATCAATCTCTCTAGCAATCACCCCAAGTGAAGATCCTCACAAAGTCGTTATATGACTCCTCTACTGAGACTCTTCTTGTTAACTATTTTCCGCCATACTTTTCTGTCCTGGCATACTTCTCTAGCTTCTTAGTGAAAATATATAAATATAAATTATCGTCTGCTATGGAGTATCGAGTGTGGTTATAGGTTAAGTTTGGTTATCTCTAGTGTGCCACTGAAACAGGATGAGGAATACAAAAACAATAGAAAGTAATTATAGATATTGAGGACCCTGCGTTTAGTACCTTAAAATAATTAAGATTGTAACGTGTAATTAAAATGATTTAAATTAATTTAATTAAAATGGTTTAAAAAAGGCGATTGCGATTTTGGACTTTTTCCACCATCCCCGCCATTGGCGTGCGGTCTTCGTATAGTACTTCGTGGCCACACTTACTTTTAAAGTACTCAGATACCATAAATATATCTACTTTCGGTACATTTCCGATATTGGCTTTTACGAAACCCTCCGATGAAATTTTTTTAAACAATATTTTGCTAATTAAAAAATATTTTGCGACTTCTACTTTGACGTGCGCATAACAAAAATAAAACATTGGCATAGAAAAAGATATTTGAGAATCACTGATACATAAGCTGCGATTGGTGGAAAATCCAATCCCTTTAACGCCAGAGGGGCCCTACAACCGACACCGTGATAGAAAATTCATATTTCAACATTAAATTAAAAAAGTGAACAATACGTAATAAATAATTTTTATGTGCGTTTTTAAAATGAGATTTTTATACATTATAATATCCATTCATTGGAAAAGTGATATCTGATTTTAAAAACAACCCTATTCATCAAAACTCACTGATACTGGAATGTTTAGTCTTTTTCCATTTTTGTAGTAAGGCGAGGAGATGATAAATATCTCAAATGCACGTTCTAATCTCTTTTCCACGAATCTTCATCAGAAAGAGCACGTTCTGAGATGTTATCGCCTTGCATGCTGCATAAAAAAGGGCACGTGTTTTGGCATATTGACTCTCTGATATAGACACCTTTCGAATTGTACACAATACCTAATATGAAGATTTTCTGTGTAATTTTACTTTTATAACCTCTCCACGGAAGTTCACCGAGACGCAACCCTGATCCATTACGTGTAGCTGAATTTTATGTATTGCATTCAAGGCGCTTCACAGTGGGACAAAAAATATGTCTCTTGACCAATCAGTCTACAGGACACAATTTTAATCCAATTTTATTGCTTTTTTAAAAATAAAAGCTAATAAAATTGTCTACAGATCGGTCAAGGTCAATTAAAAAAAAAATCTCAATAATTTTTATATAAGAAAAAAGAACAGAATTTTTGTTTGTTTGAAAGAGCACCGTTTTTTCAACAAAATTTTATTATCGCTCTAGTAATCAGAATAAGTGAAACAACTCTCTAGAAATAAAGTCTGGCGATATTAGTTGATTAGATAATTTTTTATATTATTATGAACAATTTAGTTTAAAAAACGTGTTTTGTGCAGAACTAGCTCCTTTTGTTGCTAAAAATCATATTTTTTGCAGGAAATGTGCTTAAAATAAAGTTTAATTAGAAAGTAAGAGAAATGAAATAATACATAGTAATTATTTAAACAAATGTTATAAGCGAATTCACATTTCGGGTATTATTTATTACATATAATGCGTCTAAAATGCATGTATGATTGCAAATATCTGGTAAGTGGTATTTTTCAATGTTAACTTCGTATTTCACAACAACTTTCAATTATTTGAACAATTTAATTTAACAAATGCATAACTTTGTCAGTTTTCATTTAAGAGATTTCGCTTTTGGCCTAAAATAAACTAATATAATTTTACTTCTGTCCTAATACTGTAAAAAATCTCCATTACACAGTTTCCATTACCAAGTGCTATTCTTTAGTTATTGACTTAATATTGTGGCATATCTTCATTGTACAACTATTGTTTATTATGTAAATAAGTTGAATTAATAAATGCATAGATAGAAACAGTGTATGGAAGGTGCTTTCCTGTAATAATTTAATAACAGATATCTACGCTATACTTTTAGCTAAGCTCTCGATTGTTTTTTTCGATCCTCGTTCGCTGTGATCCTCACTTGTTCTTGATATTCCTTTTAGCTGCATAATCTTGCTGACTAACATTTTCTACGATACATGCTTACTTAACCTGTAGTTTGTTTTCTGTGATCCTCATTTGTTTCCCGTGATCCTAATTTTTCCCCCGTGATGTTGATTTATTTTCTGCCATCTTCACTTGTTCTTGATATTCGTTTTATTTTCATAATCATGCAGACTAACATTTTGTATGATACACGCTTAATGAAGCTCTCAATTACTTTGGCTTTCCTTACTTGTTTCCTGCGAGCCTTACTTCTTCTTAATATTCCTTTTAGTTGCATAGTCCTGCTGACTAAAATTGTCTACTCTAAATGCTTAGTTAAGCTCTTGATTGTTTTCTGTTATCCTCATTTGTTTCCTGCGAGCCTGACTTCCTCCTGATATTCCTTTTAGTTGCATAATTCTGTTGACTAACACTGTCTACGCTGCATGCTTAGTTGAGCTCTTAATTGTTTTCTATGATCCTCATTATTTCCTTTGTTCCTCATTTGTTTAATGCGATCTGCACTTGTTCTTGATATTCATTTTATCTGCATCACCTTTCAGACTAACATTGTTTACGCTACAGGCCTAATGTAGCTCTTGATTGTTTTCTGCGATCCTTATTGCGATCACCACCTAATTGATTTTTTTAGTAAGGAAAACATGGATTCTGTCCAAATAAAAAACCGAAAACTCTTTGATTTCATGTTTGAATCAAATTCTAAAAATGTTGAAAATCTTCTGAATCGTTTTATGGGGAAATATATTTGGTTGGAGACTATGTTTAAAGCTTCAGAGATAGATTTTTCGTCACATCAACAAAAAAAAGCCTTGAAGAATATTCTGAAAATACTAAGAGCAGAAGGATAGAAGCTTTAAAAGGATCCATTTCAGAAGAGCAAACTGAGTTGCTTACGAACATACGTAGTTTAGATAAAAAAACTGCAATTCGCATTGTTAAAAAAGACGTTTTAAGTAAAAGCAGACAAGAATTAGAAGTGCAAGAAACAGAAGTGGGAACATCACAAGCTAAAAATTCAAAGATCAAATTCGAAAAAAATGAAGTTCTATTCACTAAGTTCAACAATTGAAATTCATGAAAGAGGTGCTACTCTACAACTTCAGGGATTACTAGAGCATACAGCTAACAAAATATTTAAAATTAATGAAACATCTGATAATTTAAAGAACTTCAATTAAAAAAATTAAGTACAGTTGCGATGGGACGTCCGGAATAAACCCTTATCAATATAAATCAGAAGATAAAGAAAGTTCTACTTAAAGTCTATTCTTGTTATCAACGATTCCGTTTTCTCTTTAATCCGCAGATGAAATAGATAAGAGTTTAAGAAAACCTTCGAACTTCCTCTCCCAACCTTTGCTTCCCTATATCATTCCATTCTGCACCACAGACAAAGGATAGAATTTCAAATGAACTTCAGAACATTTGAAAGCAAATCAAACGATTGAGAGCCAGTCAAAATAGAAAACAATGTACTATTTCTAATGTAGAGTTCGAAATAATGTGTACCATAATTGATGGAAAAGTTTGCCAAGTAATAACTTACACTTCTGCTTCTTCAAATTGTACTGCTTGTGGGGCAGAGCCTTTAGAAATGAACTGTCTCCAAACAGTACGAACTAGAGAAGAAAATGCAGTTGCATTCCAGTAGGCATTGCAAACTTTGCATGCATGGATCCGTTTCATGAAATGCATACTACACAGTTCATATAAATTACCATTTAATCAGTGGAAAGTTAAAACAGATATCCCTAAAACGAGTTTCGGAGATACAAAACAAACTATAAAAGATGAAATTCGCAAACGCATTGACCTAATCATCGATGTAGTATGACAAGGATTTGGTTCTACTAACTACCAGAACACAGCAAGGAAGTTTTTCAAACATTTTAAAACCATATCTGAAATTACAGGAACTGATAAACAACTGCTAAAGAATTTTTACATTATTCTGAAACTTTTGGCATGTGGTAAAGCATTTGATACCGAGCTATTATTTCAAAACCTTGCTACTGAAACTTTAGAAATTTATCTAAAGTAGTATATGCCTACTTCAGTACACAAAATTCTTCTTTATGCCCTAAAAATCGTTGTTTCTTTCGTGATACGTATCGGAAAACTTCCCGAAGAAGCCGAAGAGGCTACAAATAAAGATTTTAAACGGTGCAGAGAAAATCACACCAGAAAATCATCTCTGATTAATATGATGAAGAGGTGCTTCATTTATTGTAGGATTCTGCTGACCCTTGTTGAGGCAGTTTGGCAGTTTTAGTAACGTGTTCCTAAAAACCGTAAGTCCATTTATTTTGGAAACACAAGCCATGCTTCTTTATCCTGATAATAATGACTTGTAAAAATAAACGAGATTACGATTACAATTGCTATCTGCTAGAAAATTATAAATTTAAATCTTTGAAATTTTCATTTAATTTGTTTAAGCAAATAAAAATTGTTGCCCGGCTTAAAATATTGCACAAAAAAACACATTCCACACAATATTTATAGTTGAATCTTCAAAACACCACAAATGTTCGTATTCAAAACAAATAAATTTATGCATTTGTCATTTCAAATTGCTTAAATAATAAAAAATAGTTGTATAATGGAAATTTGCCATAACATTGAGTCAATGATCGAAGAATATCACTTGGTTTAACGAAAAATCCAAATCTTTGTAGTGAAAACTGGCATAGTTATGTAATTGTTAATTAAAATTGTTAAATTTAAAAAAAAGAAATATACAACGGAGATTTTCCACATTATTAGGGCAAAAGCGAAATAATATTAGTTTATTTTAAGCCTTAAATAAAATCTCTAAAGTGAGAAGTGAAAAAGTCATGCATTTGTAATTTAAATTGTTTAAATAATAGATAGTTGTGGCGAAATATCAAGTTTACACTGCAAAATACCGTTGGTAAGATATTTGTAATCAAACCTGCATATTAATACATCATATGTATTAAATAATAGTAGCAGAAGTGTAAATTTATTTAAAACATTCATATAAAAAGGGACTAGATATTATTTTCTTTTGTTTAGTTTCTAATTAAACTCTATTTTAAAGACATTTTCTGTAAGAAATATCAGTTTCAAACAACAAAAAGGAGCTAATTCTGCAGAAAATAAATTTAAGCGTCAAATTCGATTGCTCGAATTATACATGTCGCCCACTTCTCGCAACGGGCGAACGCTAAGCACTCAATATTAAAGAATCAACTACGATACTGTTTCTGGGCAGCAATGGTTTTGAAATAACGTAATAATTATGTGCGATTGTCTTATCATATATATCGTCCTCTTCTCGCAACAGCGGAGCGCGAAGCTCGCAAGATTTTATTATAACTGACACATTTACGCTTTGAGTGGAGGAAGGATGCAAAGTGAGCTCAGTTTGATTGGAGCTAATGCCAATTACATAAATCCCCCGCTTCTCATAACTTCCAAATGCGAAGCGTTCAATATTTGGAATTAAGTTCAACACTCACAGTTTCAGGGCAGCAACGCTTCTAAAATAAGATCATTATGAAGTGCGTTTGTGCAAATCATATGTACCTTTCACGTCTCGCAACGGCCGCACTTGATCTTGACCTTTCTTTATCACCGTTGCTGCCCTGAAACAGTGAGTGTTGCAGTTAATTCGAAATATCGAACGCTTAGAGTTCGGCCGTTACGAGAAGCGTGCTGTGTGAGACAGACGTAATGTTTACCACATTTTAATTCGTGATACTGATTTTGTCGTTTTTGCTTTTAATGCTATACAGATATATCTTATGCTTTGAATTTGAGTGCTTGATGCCGTATAGCGGTAAAACTGTCAGTTTTGTTTGAAATTTTTATGGATATATCATTGTGCCTTTATTATCTATGAAATTACAAAGTTTTAACCAAATCTACCGAAAGACATTTTTTCATATACTCTGTTTGGGGTCCTTTGACTTTTTTGAGAAAAATTAATCTTTATGATTGAAAATTTTTTTTTATTACATTCCATATATTTTGGTAGCATCTTCATTCGTTGAAATATCAACTATTACATTTTATATCGAAAATCCATATTTTCAGATTAAAAATTCAACTAATTTGTTGAAAATTAATATATTTGTTCGAAAATACAAATCTGCTTAAAAATTTTACATGAGAATTCATGTTATCAATGCAACTATTTATTTTAAAGATTAACGTTTTTTGTTTCAAAATTTGATCATTCAGTTTAAAATTTATATTTGTAGGTTGAAAATGTAACTATTTGATTCAAGCTAAAAATATTACAATTTTCACGTTGTTATTGTTATTAGTACTTAGTTGAAAGTTTATCTTTTTGGTAGAAAATTAATTTTCTTTGTTAAAACCTTATCCTAATTATATTGGTCAAAAATTAAACTGTGTTGTATTATACATAACATAGATGTCCAAATTAGAATTTTTTGTCTTATATAGGAAAAAAACGTCTTGCATAATTTACTATAAAAAGAAAAGTTCATCGCTGAGAAATTCCGAAAAATAAAGTGTAGAACCTGCCTGATTTTAAGTGGATTCTATCTAATTTTAAATACTTTTTATAACATTGTTATTATAATATCTTTTTTGTTAAAAGTTCTACTAGTCATTGTGAAATCCATCTGTTTCATTTAAAAAGTAAAAAATTTTTTAGAAAACGTAATTTTTTGGTTGAATATTAACTTTTTTCAATTAAAAACTAAACTTTTTAATTTTTGGTTCAAAATAAATAATTTTTGATTAAAAATTGATCATTTTAGTTAAAAAATGAATTATTTTTGTGAAAATTCACGTATTTTTTTGAAAACTCGTGGTTTTTGTTAGAAAAATAAAACTTTTTCATTAAAATTTCATCTTTTCGATTAAGAATTCAACTATTTTGTTGAAAGTTCCTTTTTATGATAAAGTAGATATTTCGGGTTTCAATCGTGTACAAAACTACGAATTTTGCCGACGTTTCGTGAACATT
>JAAAKG020188716.1:0-24931 GCA_010014905.2 Druon quercuslanigerum | reverse complement strand
AAGTATATTTTGCTCTCCTTTAAATAATTCAACTAAAACTGTTTTACTAGTACTATTATCTTTGGCAATCGCTTTTTGCACTTCATTCTATTAGGAAATTTTGTTAACAATAATTAAGTATCATTGAAGTTAAATTAAAAATTGGACAAAAAGTGGAAAAGTTTTGACAAAACCGCAACTTTCTATATCTATTCTAAGAGAAGTTTTCAAAAAACAATGATAAATTGTTTAAGCAATTTTGGTAAGCATCTCAAAAATATAACCTCAGAAAAAATATTGAAAATTTTGTAAATATTTTTTTATTCGAGGTTTTGTTTTTTTAAGCCATGGAGTATGCCTATGAAAAATTTCGGTAAAATATATGTTGAAGTTGACAATAATAGCATTTTTGACCAAAAAAACTAGAGGTGTATCTCTGAAACATAACCTCAAAAAAAATGTTGAAAATTTTGCTAACATTTTTTTTTTAATTTCATAATTTTTTTTCTAATTACTCTTACGGGTGACTATAACATACATTTTGATCATCAAAATCAGTTAAGTAGTTTTCGATAAAAATGACTTTTTTGATTTTACTTTCCTTGCCGTGGGGGCTAAAGCGCAGGTTTTGGACCCACTCTGTCGGCTTGCGGGTTCGATGCCCACCTCGCACTCTGGAAGAGCCTGGGTGGCCCATGCGGTGAACACTAGCCTAGCAAGGGAGTTGTTTATCTCCGGAGAGTCGTGGGACCGGTACCTCTAGAGACAAAGGTTCTCTAAGTACTTAAGGCTGTTGCTCTTGGTGGTTCGGAACTCACCTTAAACTGTAGGACCCCTCCCACCACGAAGTGAGTGTGTGGGAGGTGCGTAACGGATAGGGAAGAAGGTGCCAGAAAAATGTAAACCCTTAGGGGACACATTAGAAGCTTCCATCTCCCCTACGAATCAAATTTTTAAGTTATCATTTGGAGGAATTTTATTTCACATCAATGCCCATCTATAGCGGTAATATGAACTTGATACGTGCGGGGGAAACTGTTGCATGCTTAGCCCCCTAGGCCGTTTTCGGAATTTTCGAATATTTGTGTAATATAATATGAATATAATATGAAATCTTTTAAAAATATTTGAAACCATCTAAATTATAATCTAAATCTCAATATTGAATCTAAATTTAGAATCAGACAGGTATAAGATCTACTTCCATTGGTGATAAAAAGCTATTATAAAAAGACTTTTTGTGGCTTCTACTCGTGCGCAGTTCAAGCAAATATGCTTTTCCTTGCTTTTCCGCTTGCGCATTTCGATATAGAATTACTTTCCATCACTGCTCGAATCATAACCTCACTTCAATATGATTTGACGCTTGAGAAACTGATTGTAAGTAGTGAAAATTGATTGGAAAAACTCGAAGTGATAAGTTATTATAAATGACTGATAAATTAACATAAATTACCGATAAATTACAGCAAATTTTGAAAATGTCAGGATACTTGAATTCTCCGGAAACTTAGCAATTTTCCAGAAATTTCCAAAAATGACAGTAAATTTCTGAAAAAATAAGTTTTTTTCTACTTAAAGCGGAAATGTCCTATATTTGTTACGAAAAATATCGTGTGCAACTGGTTCTGAAAGTAGACAGTTGTATCTCGTTTAAAGTTTACAGTACTTGCCATCGGCTCATCTTCGGGTCGTTTCCGGTTTGTATTCGGCTTGATTATAGCTCGCCTTCGATTCGCCTTTGTCTCGTACAGAAAACTTCACACTCGTATGGAATTGCTTACTTTCTGCACTTGCAGTACAATATACATTTTGAAAAGGAAAATTGTTAACACTTTCCGATTCATGAAAAAAATGTCTGCGGAGTTATGAGAATTTGAATGTTCAATTTTTGTTCTAAAAAAAATACAACTTTTCGATTCAAACCTCTATAACTGTTGATCCAATTGAATTATTTATTTTTTCTTTCCAGATCCTCACGAGATGAAATACTAGCAACTCTGAAGAATTTTTTGTTCAAATTAGAAAAATACGACTTACTGAATTTCCTCTAGAAAAACAACTTATTTCGTCGGTGAGATATTTTACTGTTTCATGTAATGCCTGCCTGACTGATTTGAAATGGATTCGGTCTATAGCAATTTGAAATCTTCTAAAACTTGCACAACCTTGTGATCTTTTTTTGCAATTTCTTATATATGAAGTAAATGTATAAGTGTAGACGGAAATTATAATCATTTTAGATCCTGATAGTTTTCATTGACCAATGATATAGTCAAACAATTTTATCAGAAGAATGATAAATACAATGAAAAAACGTAAAATAATCGTGAAAATAACGGAATTTTTTCTCTTACATGATTATAATTAAGATAAAGTAACATAATTATTATGGGATGGTATGTATAGTGACAATGACCCAGAAATATTATCAAAGTTTCTTGGAGAAGGTCACACGCTTTATAAAGCACATGACCCCTGTCCAAGTATGCAAAGTGGACAACTATGTTGAAGCGCGAACATCGATACACACATTCAACTATTTTCTAACTTTACGAAAGTTTGCCAGTATTGAGTCTTACATGTCCAGACATATGAGTTGGCCCTGACATGAGTTTTTCCAGAGTAACGACGTAAAACTTAGGGGAGGGGGTGAGGGTTATTGGAGTGAGGTCGCGGTAAATAATTTCCGTACGTTATGCTCACTGAAATACCCGACACGTATGTCACGCTAATTAATTATTAGTGACATTAATTAAGAAACATTGTCGGTACGCGAGAATTGCATTTAATTATGAATCTAATGAAGAATTAAATTCGTCTTGAAATTTTACTCTTGGTAGAGAGTTTATTCTAATGAATACTGTACCTGAAAAGTACAGTTGTGAATCAAATTGATAGTTGTCAACACTTATACAAAATAATCTAAGATTCATTCACTCTGTTTAAACGTTTTTTAAGAATATGTAATTCTAATCTCGATTCATTAAATTTCGCGATTAATTAATTCAAAATACATTAGTTCAATCTTGAACGTTTTCAATCATAAATAATACAATTTCAACTACTTTGAAATGAATCTGTCATATTTTCAATTATTTAGTTCAAAGTTTTTCAATTTTGAGAGCTTCTAATTAAGAATGTTTCAATTTCAATCACTTTATTTAGAAATGATACAAATTGAACTTCTTTTTATTCCATCTAAAATATTGTTCTTTTCTAAATTTTACCTGATCTAAAATTATTTGATTTAAAACACGTTGAATTAAACATTATTGATTGTGGTTTAAAAAATTTTTTAAACTTATATTTAAACATTTGTTTGATAATGGATTTTTGAATTGTTTGTACTTTTAATGTTAGGAAATAAAACGCCGAGGCGTGAACGCGCTTTACAAATTAATGAATTACAAATATTTTAATTTTATAAATTCAGTTTAAAAATTACTAAAGACTTTAAATTTTTGAATAATTGAATATTGTCATAATTTTGATCATGTAATTAAAAAAAAACGTAGAATAGAGATTTAAATAATGTATAGTCACTTTTGAGTGGTGCATATATTGTAATAAGCACGAAGTCAGTTTGGAAAGTCAAGTGGCATTGACTCAACCGGAAATCATTAGCCTAGGTCCGTTACTATCTCTTTAATGTACAATATGTATAATATGACGTACAGTCTCTGAGCTGTTGGCGCGCCAACCTGTTGACCTTCCCGCTTAATGGACGACCGTAAATATTGATGCATTCGGGTAAACTAATTGTGCCATCATTTCAAATGAGAGTGTGGCGCAATTTTATGGATTATTTTCTTTAACTTTAACTCGAGATAACTCTTCTTTAAACAATTCTTTCCTTGTAAAAAGATTAACAAAATTAACGTCAAATTTCCAGTTTCGGAACGTTTTTTGAGGGAATTTAGGATATTTTTTGGCCTTGTCCTTTTGCCCTTCTTAACGGCTTAATCTCAAAGGATCTTTTATGTTTGTACTTAACCTTCTTCTTTCTTAAAGCGATAAAAGTGATGGCGGGCAAAAAGTGATCGCACCTGCAGCTTTTAGAGTTTACCAAGGTGGAAAAAGGTATTGCACGAATTAAGCGTCTGCTATGGACATTTCGTTCTCCTTCACCCACATAATCAAAGAAAATTCAAATGAAATTAAAGTTTTGTGTAATTGAAGGTTAATTTAATTCATTCATTTGAAATTCAATTGATGTCAATTATATTTTTAAAAAAGCAGAATTGTCACAGAACTGAATTAATATTATCTACATATTTATAGAAAAATAATATGTAGTCTATGTAAAACACGTACCTTGAGAAAAAATTCAATTGAAAAATAAATGCCCTGCTAATGTCAGACACTTATGCTATATTACTTGCGATCGATCAACATTATTACGATTTAGGTGGCTTTGATTTAATGTAGTGTATCATGGTGCCGAAATTCGGGATGAGTAGTGAGATATTTTTCATAAACTTGGCTAGTCGTCCCGATTTTTTGGAACGACTAGTCCATCTTCTTTTCTAACTCTCCCTATTTTTCTGGACTTCTAGACCTACTTAGGCGCAGCCTTAATTTAAATTTGATATCATTTTAAGAAACCTGCAATCCTCCATTACAGAAACTGTTTGAACTTTATTCTTCAACTTTTCGTGTTTTACTTTTTTTATCAAACCACTGATTCGTGCATAAAATTCAGAATCGGTTAAGACGCGATTATTTATCGTTCGGCTCTTTTCACTCTTTCTCCCCTGAATTAGTTCCGTCGAAGCGAAACCATGTCAAGGTGGGCTTTGTTCTCGAGTCCACATCGGGTCAACTAACGGCCAGTCACCTATTAATTATACCATTATATTGCACCACGATACTTGTAAGTTTGCAACCGCTAGAATGTACACATATGTACATGCACTCTCGCTACCGCTGTCAATGCAGTTTTTTGTCGGTCTCACTTTAAGGACACGCGACACTCTCCACGCACGGGGGCGGAGACTTACTTTATTTTTGAGGAGTGCAAATGCACTTTGCATAAATGTAAAGCTAATAAAAAATGGACAGGTGGTTTACGTCAAGACTGGTGAGCGCCCGGTGCGCGTCTTGTAACACCTGCTTGACCGAAATATTTACCAAAACCTTATCGGGCACTAAAAAAAAAATTTTGTTTAATTTGCATCTTACACAATTAAAAAAAATATCATAAGAAAATATAAATGTTAAAAATGTTAAAAGTATTTAAATGCTTTACTTGTAAAGGTAAATCACTTATTTTAATTTTTTGCAGACATTTCAAAAAAGTTTTATTCAAATTTAGTTAATCTGCGATCACCTCTCCCCCATGCTTCACAAATTATCACATGCTCCCCCCTCTCCCACTGGCAGCGTGAAGTATTTTTTGAACGGCCTCTAATCCTACTAATAATGATTAATTTTTTATGTACTTTCCTTTTTTTTAAATGCAAATGTTATTTGCGGAATAAAGCCGTTGGAAATCAGAAAATCATTATGGACTTGTGCCAAAGGGTTCCGGAAGTGGGGGAAAAAAGCAAGGTGTACGAAACGAGGCCTGAGCAAATAATCCGATGCGTGGCGCATGACCCACATTCGGCATTCGCAGAGGGAATATATTTTAGCAGTCATGTGCCAAACATACTCAGGGTGCTCGACTGGCGTGACGACCCAAAAAGCGAGTAATGTTGCATTACCTATATAGCACCTGGCTACCTTCCACTGCTTTTTGAGACTCATTGATGTGATGGCAGACGGTCATTTAATTGATGAAGGGGCGCGACACATTGTAACTCTTTAACTTCGACATTGAAATCCCTAAACCGTTAATTTTTCTCGCCTTTTTTCACATACAAATCTATCAAAAGAAAGTTTTATTTTGAACGCACAAGCCAACTGAACACGCTCCAACTTCACATCGAACTAAAATCGTCTGCCATATTGGACCTCTATCTTTTTTTAAAGTGAAAAAATGGTTGTTTGGTATAACAAATAAGGTAATAGAACCAACTACTTTAGATTGTGATATTTGCCGCTGTGCGTCTTAAGCAGTTGTTGTTACTACCTTTAGTACAAAAAATGGTAGTAGTTATCTGTACTAATTTTCTTGTTGTGACAGCAAGTTTCGATGGTAGATAACCATTATCAGGTAGTCATACTCATTACTTAAATTAGTAATTCATACTAATAAATTAGTAGTTATTGGTATACCTGAAGTGGTAATATCCGAAGTATTAAAATTAATATAGTTTTTACTCCTGAAAGTACAGTGAAGTTTTTTAGTTTCCCTAATTTAAAATCTAGCTAGTTTTAATTCCTCCGCACACGGTTATTTTAAGTTGCGCAGTTCAGGCAACCTCCCACCAAAATCCCTGTACGCGCTCCTCCGCGCCAATAACTGACCAATTAAAAAAATACGCCCGAAGAGCGATAAATTTGAATTGAGTATTTTAGCATGACAAATTTGCTTCCAGGGGGTGCATCGATTCTAGTCCGGGGCAGCCGATGAACGTAGCTTTGCCGTTAGGTTCATTAGTTTTATTATTGAACTATCGTTTCTCAGTCCCAAAAAAATTTGTAAGAAAAGTTTAGTCACAAAGTTAAAATATGTGGTATTTTCGATACCTTTGATTAGGCCTTACGTGAATAGGGCCTTAGTGTATAAAAACATTTTGTTCTTATAAAATTACCATTCTTGAAATACAAAAAAGTGATCCCCCGCCAATAAAATTATTTGACTGAAGTAACAGTTTGGTTTATTTGAAGAAAAATTTGTATTTTGTAGATATAATAAAAAATATCTCAAGCGTTCCTAGATTTGCAATGAACTTGCTTAATTAATCAAAATTAAATGTCGTTATGATAAAACATGATTTTATACGAAATGGTGACTAATCCAAAAACTTCTCCAATAAAATTCATTTGATTAAATCGACTAATATTCTCTTTTAAGTGTTTTTTTAAACAAGGAATATTTGGTTTTATTTTGCAACAAAAAATAAAGAAGTTATGTTCATAATAATGAATTGTAAATTAAAATCGAAAAAAATCACTACTGCGGTATTACTACTGTCACTTTCTATAGGTAGCTAAACGTAATAGGCAAACAATCTTAATTCACAAAATAGTCGTAGATTCGTCTATCTGCGGATGTGCGGTCGCGTAATTGTTACAAGGAACCAAATTCTCAAAGGTTCCAGAAGGCGGCAAATGTCGATAACTAGAATTTGTGCTTAGAAATGTTCTAGAGAGAACTCTTCAAAATATTTAACCAAAAAGTTTTGACCTCGGATAACGTTCTCGAGTTTGGCCAGTGGTCACCCTTGGCAGGTGGTCAACCTAATATATAAAAGGGATTCCCCAACGGTCGTTCTCATCCGAACCTTGATATTTAGTATCGAATTCAAGCGTTCTCGAGTCTAGACTCTCATTTTCGTTGTCTCGATGTCGGCCCCATTGGTGATTGCCCCTTCGCCTAATTTCCCCGGACGTGGTGCATCCGACTTTCGATTTTCGTGGGACCACCCGAACTAGAACCTAACCACCATAGTCACAGCGAGAACCACGATGAATCGAAAGGTAACTTGATATTAAACCAGGCGTGTCAAAAAATAGTGTCTGAGATGGTACGATCTTTGATAGCAAAACCAAAAGTCCTTTGTCTTCATTTCGCTATGCATTTACGTTTCTTTAAGCTTCATTAGTTCATTTTTACAAGAAAATATTTTGGCGGCATGAGAAAAGGAACTTTACACCATTAAGCCATTTCCCGTTCAGGGTAGGCTTGACTCACTCGGTTTGTAAGGAAGTAATGTGAGGAACGGGTTATAGAATTTTATATCCACATCTAGAATTCTTGTGTTATTTGTTTAAATAACATGTTCGTTCCGCAACACTGCTCCGACCCAGGTTTCTGATCAATTTCTCTAGCAATCACCTCAAGTGAAGATCCTCACAAAGTCGCCATGTGAAGTTACCTACTTGGGTCCATTAGCATCCAAGTTCTTTTGTTGCAGGCGTCATTCACTCTACTGACACTCTTTTTATTAACTATTTGCCGCCATTCTTTCATGTCCTGGCATACTTCTCTAGTTTCTTTCACCTGCATGCATTTTTATAACCATTCTTTCCGCGGTCTGCTTCTGGGCACGCTGCCATTCACTTTCCCATGATACACTTGTTTCGTTAGTCGTTCATTTGGCATTCTCTCAATATGCCCGAACAATCTTAACCTATTTTTTTCCGATGTGTCAATTAGTGTCTCTTCCGCATCACATTCTTTAGAATATTCTCGTTACTCACTTTGTCTATCAGATCTTTCCCGTATATTACACGCAGAAATCTCATTTTAATCATTTTAGAAAAAACAACTTACGTAATTTGTGGATGACCGCTAAACTTCAAGTTCAGTTTATCGAAAATTTGCTGATCCTTTTAGGTGTTTCCTAACATTCCCTAGCTCTCCCTAAACTGTTTTAAATTCCCTGATTTCTCAGAATTCCCTGACTTTTCAGAACTACATGAATTTTCAAAATTCCCTGACCTGTAGCTACCCTATAAATATTGCATAAAAAAGAAAATGTTAAAAGCTGCTATTTTTCTTAAATTCGACAAATCAATGAAACCGTAAAACCTGATTGACACCGCCACGGTCACTCAGTTGCAATGGTCGGGGTAGCATCGCTGTGGGCAGCGTCAATGTCAGCCATAAGTTAGATTGGCTGGGGTAGCTACCCCCAGCTCGTGGCATTGCGTCACACGAACGTCAGAGTGAGCCATACCCGAGCAATCGTTAAACCTATTCCTATCTAATAGAATAGCCCCTTCAACCCCTGTTAAGAAATCCAGCAAGCCACACCTTGTGTCTCAATGTCGAGCTTGTGCGTCACTCAACCTGTTGATTTTACCAAGAATAAACTAGCCGAACTCTCCATGATGGAAAATACCACAATCCCGAGTCAATCGCGATAGCTGATCAGTTCAACCCTACGGCTAGTTCGATCGAGTCATGAAAGTGAAGTCGATGGTGTGGCTATCATTATAACCAAGGTCGATTCACCTTCCACCTGCTAACGACAAGCATTGAACTTTTCAAGAACATTATGATAATCTTGATCTTATGTCTTTTAAATGAAGGATACAAATGTAAGGCGAAATTTGAAATTAGACACCTGGTAAGTAGGAATGCATTAAAATTGATTAAAATGATTACGAATATGGCGAGATTCACAACGTTTTGAATCCAAACGAATGCCGTTTTCTTCTGTTAACGTTTTAGTTCACATGAACATCAAATAATTGCGTCTCGCTTCAATCCTGTTTATGACGATTTCTGTCAATGGATGAATACGTTTTAATCCTGTTAATAAGAGTACAAACTGAAGGCAAGTTAAACCTGTTGAATGTCGTAACATCAGGACGAATGTTGAAGTCAATTTAAATTCTTCTGTTCAGTTTAATTCCGAAAAATTCCTGCTAAGGTCAAATTCACAACACCTTGAAATCAAAAAAATATTTTTTTGTCATAATTTAAATCATCTTAATTTATTTCAATACACACAGTAGAGAGTAGATAGAACGGAGATACGGTAAAAGGATAAAAGATAAATAGTGGAAGGAAGGTGGGTTGAGTGTTGGGAAGAGAATGAAGAGGGGATAGAGGTGTATGGAGAGTGAGAGTACAGGGAAAGGGAGGTGAAAGCAGAAGGGTTGAATAGAAATATAATAAAAGAAGGCGGTATGGGAGGGGTGTGGAATACATAATAAAGGGGAAGCACCCAAATCTTGTCAAATATTTAAAACTAAAGTAATGACAATCAATTCATCGACTAAATTCATATGTTTAATCGAAGTGCAACGTAAGGGTTGAATTTTCTTCAAAATGCACTGTGAATACCAGAATTTTAACGAGAAAACCGTTGCTTATGGGTTAGGTGACTTGATTATTCGCTTAATTGAACTCTTTTTACTTAAAACACAGTACAATTAATGTTAAATTATAAAAAGAATACTCCCGCTGTGCTGGCACATTCTCATTGTGCGCTGCACGCGTGGGGAAGCACTCGCGCACGTTTTCGTAAACTGCATTTTTTCAAATATAATTATTATAACTTAAATCGAAAACTGTGATTTAAACTTCTAAGAAATTGCAGCCATAAATTGTAACTGAAATTTTTTTAAATTTGTTTTTAAAGAATGTTTTCAAAGCACCTACGGCTTTGACGATTACATTCTCATTACGAAACTCGCGCTTTGCGCTCGATAATTTTTATCCAAATTGAAAAACTTTATAAAGATAACTTGTAAATCTTGTTCAAATCTACTAAAAACAACGCTTTAAACTTACAGATCGCTCAAAAACAAAAATTACGTATTTTTGAAAATGATCTAACTTTTTGAAGTTTTGTCTAATTAAGGCCGTGTGGCAAGTGGGGCACGTGATTAGATTCCTACCTTGCCATCACTTTTTATTCCTTAACTTATTTTCACAAGAAGTAACACATCCAGTTGAAAATTTGGGATAATAAATTGGAAGACAGGTGGGTCCGCTCCTAAATTTTAATAATGATAAAAAAAGCAAAAAAAAATATTTACAAAAAAACTTTTTTCATAATTATAAAAATTTAGGACCAGGCCCATCATTCTTACTGCTTCTTAATTATTATTAAGTTTTTTTTCTTTTTTTGCAATTTTTGAAAATATTCCCTGTAAAAACTCTGGGATCAATTATATTTCAGGCAATTTTTTAGATAGTATTCCATTATTCTCTCGCAGTTGGGGTATGAAACTCGTTGATTGTTTTTGCCGCAAAACTGTAAAAATAATTGACAGTAGGTGATGTTTCGTACCCCAAGTGTGAAGGAAACGATACCTTGTGAAGTGGTACCATTCACACTACCAAGACTAATTTTTAATGCAGCTATATGTTACCCTGAAATGAGCGTTAAATTCACACTTTGTTTTCACTATGTTGAAAAGCGTATAACTTTCTTCGTTTTTGTCGAATTTAAAAATGTCATTAGGATAATTTTCAAAGATTTTTGCTGTGTGCCAGGAAATTTCATGAAAATTTCTTAAACTCATAAATTTTTATTTTTTATTTTTAAAAAGCTCTAATTTTGTGAATTTTGAAAACCAGAGATCGAAAATTGGGACGATTACATTACACTTTTATGCATGAGAATGGTATAATTTGCACATGGCGCAATTTAGCCCATAATACGTAATTTGGCATTTCGTTTTATTTTGTAAGCCTGGAACACGTTGGCATATGGAGAAATTTTGATGTAGTGACAATATTGTATCGTACTGTTGCAACAAAACATGCCGGAATATGGCATGGGGCAATATGGCGCATAGGCCAACATGTCACATCCGGTAATATGGAACGTGGGGTAACGTGGCACATAAGGGAATGTGGCACATCGTGTCTACGTTTTCTGCTAGTGTAGTATATTTGGGGCAATGTGATTATTGGGGTAATGCGGTACACAGGGCAATATGGGACATGCCAGCGGCAGGCGAGATTTTTTTTAAATATATATATATATATATATATATATATATATATATAGGGGTGTATTAAAATGATTAAAAAGGGTTAAAATGGTTAAAAAGGGGCTATGTAGGTGGAAGAGAGGAATAGAGATAGAGTACAAAGAGAGAGTAGATGGTTAGTTCAGCGAGAAGTGGACTATGGAAGGGGGTTTCTGAAAAAAGGATAATGGGTTAAGGTAAGCAGTAAGGGGAGCGGACCAAACGATCCAGGGTGGCTGAGGAGAGGGTGGAGAAAATATCAACAGGTAGGAGTAGAATGTAAAGCAAAAAAGGGGAGAGGGTCGCCGATGGACGTATACAAAAATTCTGTTTAAAAAAATTTGAGTTTACAACAAAAAAGTTTTAATTTTTGAAGTTGTATGTAGTATAGTATAAAATAAATAAGCGTTCGTTTGAATATAATACAGTACAGTAACGAGTAATGAGTACCAAGTAAACTAATGAGTAACAAGTACAGTAAAGAGTAACGAGAAAATTTATCGAACAATTCAGCTAGGATTCGCAGAGTCTAGTGTTGCATCCTCCAGAGAATAAAAGACCTTGAACTTCCCGAAGGCGACCTTGACACGCGCGAGAAATAATATAACTGCCCTCGTATCCTTCACTACCCTTTCAAGATCGCGCTTTACCTGTCGTAACTTTCTAGTGTATAGAAACTTTGCAAAATATAATCGAAAGAGGAGAGAGTGAAGAAACAAGGAAAGAGGATTTTTTAACTCAAAGGGATAGATTTAATAGTCAATTATGCAAGGAGAAAGGAAAGGTAGTTGCTGGAAAATGGATGTTTTAAGTCCTTTTATTCATGAGAGGCTTGTATTAAAGAGAAATGAAATTAATTAGATTTTATAAGACAGGGTTTCAGCAATCAAATATGAAGTAAAATAGTGCAAAGTTTAAGATAAAGGTAGTGAGTGGGAGACCGATTAGATTATTTAAATGAGGTTACATTGCTAAATTCGGCTGTTTTATCAGCGTACATACGCTGATTTGAATTGGAGGTATAGTTATCGCTGATTCAGATTTAGAGAGTACCTTATCTTGTTCTTTTATACAGTCTGGAATGTATTATCAAAAAATAGACTTTTATTTGTCTTTATCTAATATATCTCTCAATAAATATACAGCTTGATTTTCTATATATGAGTAAAAATAAAATTGAAATTTAACAAAAAAGGTGTGTCCTTAAATTATACAAGTCCTAGGAATTTTAGGATCCTAGTTCTTTGTTAGAGAGCTTAGGTTAGATAAATATTTCTTAGGAACGAATCGTAACTTGCGATTTCAGTTGACCTCGACCATCACATTAAAATACGATCCCGGTTGGTATTTCCGAACTGACTTTTGGCGAATTTAAATGGGGATTGGTTTCTTGTCCGTTAAGATTGTCTCAGCCGACAGACCACCTAACGTAAAAACTGATAGCATTATTTAAAGAGCATTCCAGGAAGAAGTGAATCACCGAAAATATAGGCGACTTGTTCTACTTGACACGAAGGGTGAATTCAGAAAATAAGGTGAATTTTCATGTCCCCTGTCAAAAGTTGAATGAATTTAAAAAAGGATCGAAAAGAAGAACATTAAGTCAATGTATTTAAAAAATTTTAACCTTTGTGCAAATCATTTTGGAGTTTCCAAGATGAAATGAGAGTTCTTTCATTTTCAGACTTTTTCTTTTTGCTCTTTTCAACGCTTTGTCATGTTATTAATTAGTCTTTGTTGAGTTCTCAATGGTAAAGTGTTAATAGAAGGAGACTTGGTAACAATAGTGCTGTCGCAGATTAAGTATATTAATAGCAGTCTCAGTTAATTTAAAGGTAAGAACGGTAATTGTAATTCACACATAGCCGCAGGTGAACGCACAATGCAGTATATGCAGTATGCACGCTGCACGCAACGGGTATTTAGTGTCTCATTGTTCTTAAGTGGCCTTGCATTTTACTTTTATAACTTGTCAGCTTGGAACTTGCACAAGGAATCCAGGGTCGCCATGCACTCATAAATAGGCCAAAAAAGGAAGTAAATCGAATTGGTATTTCGTATTTCATGGTCAAGGTTTTCTTCAAAAAAATGAATAAGTTATTTACTGTACTTTCCCCTGAGAAACTTTAATCTCGACTATTTCCTTTACATGGAAAAAAATAATATAAGCTGTCTATCAATGCCAGCAGATTATTTCAGTCAGTTAGCAAAAATAGTATAATAAATAAATTTATTTTTATTTGAGACAACTTCACGCTCTATGACATAGACTGGCAATATACAAGCACTGCAGTAGGCGAACATTACAGTGCCAATTAATAATATACAAATATAAAACAAGAGTACTGTGATTTTAATTTTAATTTGTACAGTCTACTAACTGCAAAAAAATAATTTAATAGGCATCCCTTTATTTTTCCTGCAATCATTTTTTATTTTTTCACAGATCAATTTTTTTATGGACACAGAAAAAACTAAATTAAAATTATGTTGCATGTAAAATTTCCCGCTGTTAAAGTTTACATGATATTTGGCAAAAATTTATCCTACGATAAAATAAAATCTTTCATCTGCTACGGCGTCCTCTGCAGCAATGGAAATTATCTTCTATTGAAGTAAAATTTATCTGGCAAGGTTAGTTTTTGTTGTGGTGAATCTTTCACCTGGAATCGATGTAAACTTTATTTTTCATTTTTTCTGTGAAGTTTCTGAAAAATTGAATGCCTATACCGCAAAGATATTCAGTTTTTATTGCTTTTTCGAAATTTTTCAATTGATGGAAATAGAGGATCAGCCACATTTCCATCACGAGTGTTGGACAAAGTTTTATGTGCGCCCTGTGGGAGATGGCATTTCGACTCGTGTGATTGGCGTGCTCGCTGCGCTCGCGCGGCAAACTTCAAACACGTCTGGAATCGCCATATTCTCACACTCGATGTACAATGTACTATTAAACACTTTGACACTTGGAAGGCAGGTCTATACTGATCGATATGCGATTTTAGACTAAAGAAGAAACGTGTCGGAGGTACCACATGCAAACAGCATACACATTTTATCCATGGTTATATACTCTATATAATACAAATGAATCCCTTCACTTGAATCACACTTCCCGACTTCTTCCTGACTTTTCAGAATATATGATGTGAAACATATGAATTAAATACTAAGACACGTAAATTATATTTTTGCCCTATGTGCATTCTTAACTATTGAAATAATCCTAACAGCATTTTTTGTTATAGCTGGATTATTAAGTAGTATACAAGGGGCTTTCGAGATATATATCAGCCATGAAAGCATGTTTGTAATGCAATCAAGTGATCTAATAAGAGCAGTGTAGCTAATTTGACATATTGGGCCAAGTCTGGTTTTTTACCCCATAATTCACGGACTGGGTTGCAGTCAAGTGCATGATCAGAGTAATTGTTATTATTATTTTTGTTTACACTTTAAATTATAAAGACGATTAAATACTTAAGACATTAAATGCGAAGATTTAATATTTGTATTCGAAAGTATGTAGAAATTATTCAATTTGGCACATTTTTACTTTAACATTACTCATATACTAAATCCTGATATTAGAAATACAATTGTGTCGATAACCTGAAAGAGTTTACACCTACTCTCAGTTGGAAATGGTTTAATTTTTAACAAAAGTGGACGACTCGAAATTAGGTGATGCGGAGAGCACGGAAGGCATTGTTCAGTCAAGCGTGACAAACAGAAGAAGGGCCGCATTCTCTGTGCGTTAATTGCATCAGATTACATCATCCGTCCAAATCCAACAAAAATTATTCACGTAGCACTGCTTGTTTACGCTTGGATTCCTCCGATTTGGAATCAAAGTCAATTGTCAAGGTCAATGAAGTGCAAGCTATGCATGAAACTGTACATTATATCGGGGATTGAGTGTAATTTTTTTAGCCCTTTCTTATAAAAGCAATTATTTGTTTTTTACATTCTCATCATTTATTATTGAGAAAGTATTAGAATTGTCGGAAATTTGACACTACAGTTTTTGAACAGATCTCCACGTTTCGAGACCCCCTGAATCCTAAAATCAAGTTTTTACGATGGCGTCCGTCCGACCGTCCGCCCGTAAACCCGATAACTCTCGAAAAAATGAACAGGTCAAGTAAATCTTTGTCAGACTTTTTAAACGTAAAAGAATGAACGAGTTCGTTAACTAGCCATTTTCGATAAAAATTCAAAAAGTGAGCGCATTTTGAAAATGTTTGAGACCACTTTTTTCTGATTTAAAAAATTCTATGAACGGATATTTATAGTATTAGAAGAGGCAAACAATTTATTCTGATGACTTTTTCCGATAAAAAGAATATTCTCAGAGCTATAGCATTTTCAAAATATTTTAAATAAATAGAAAGTCAAAATTTTGAGCCAAAAAACGCACGATATGAAAAAAAGTCAGGAGAAAAAAACATTGCCTTTTGATATCCCTTCAAGATTATCATAACACCTTCTAGGATTTTCTTGAAAAATTGAAAATTAAAATTTTGATTGCACAAAAAATAATGAAAACTGAAAAACTCTATTTTTTTGGTAAAAAAATGCAGGATAGGAAAAAAGATTAATTGAGAATAATTGTGATATCAATCATTTGCCCGAAAAACAGCTACAAATTTGTATTCTAAATGCAAGGAATAAGTATCCGAGCGCGAAGCGCCAGATTCAACAGACGCACGCCCTAGGCGCGCTCAAACTTGCGAGCGAAGCAACGATCCCTCCTATTTTATTCCAAATCCGAAAAAAGAAATTCCCTAATTTTTTAATTTTTTAATTTTTCAATTTTAACAGGAGCCGGTTTTGACTTGATGTTTCCCATGTAAAATGCACTTAAAACTAAAAATGTCAATTGTTCATGAAATCGACTTTTTGAACACTGTATTCTCGTATTTTATTACTTAAAATTTTTAATATTGGTCTAGTGGAATATTCATTATCATTCGTTAATTAATTTTTAATTGTTTTAGCAAATGGAGTTTGTTTAAATTTTTTTTAAATAAAAATTATTAATATTTCTTTAGTCGAATATTTATCAACATTGTTTTATTAATTTTATTTTGAAATTTTTTTTTATTACTAATAATCACTATTGGTCTAGTGTAATATTTAACAACATTGTTTAATTGATTTTTAATTATTTTAACAAATTCCATTTGTTTAAATAATTAAAAATTAATGAACTAATGTTAATAAATATTCCACTAGACCAATAGTAATCAATTTTAGGGGAAAAACAAATTTTCAAACAAAATTATTTAAACCAATTCCATTCGCTTAAACAATTAAAAATTAATGAACCAATGTCATTAAATATTCAACTAGACGAATATTAATTATTTTCAGGAGGAAAAAACAAATTTACGAAAAAAAATTTTAAACAAATTCCATTTGTTTAAATAATTAAAAATTAATTAACCAAGGATAATAAATTTTCCACTAGAGCAAAATTAATCATTTTGAGTTAAAAAATACCAGAATACAGTGCTTAAAATGTCGATTTAATAAGGAATTGACATTTTTGGTTTTAAGGGTAGTTTTCAGGTTCTCGTGGGGGTGTGTCAGGGATGTCTAACCCATATGTCTGATACATGGGATTCTTAAATGGATAATTCTCTACAAGCCCCTATACTCTCCCGTCGCATTTTTTCAAACTCTGAATAATTATTCCGAAAACTCAAAAAAACTGATTTTCCCCCTTGCATTTTACATGCGAAGCTTCAAGTCGAATAGGGAATGTATTTTTTCGCATTTTGAATGAAATGGAGAGGATCGTTGCCCTCTAGAAAAAAAGCGTTTTTGAGCCAACCTAATATACAACATATAATCGTGTCATCAAAATCGTTTGAGCCAATTTTGATAAATTCGAATTTTTCGATTTTAATCAATTTATTTATAACTCTTGTAAAGTTTTTTTTTTAAGTTGGCACTTAGGGTAAATTAGTCATATAATTATAAAAACTTATCCCCGAAATTTGAACCGAAAATAAACGGGGGCAGCCCAGCCATACTTACCCGACTGCGGCAACAAAAAAATTATCGACGCAGTGAATTTATTACCTTTTAAAACTTCCATTAGTGAAATGACTTTTGAGCCAATTTGAAGATATTAGGGACTATCAAAATGTATAATTACTATCTAAATTTGCATAATTAAAATTGATTAGGTGGACCAATATTTTTAATTTTTCAATTATTATTGAAAGGTCAACATGGAATCAACTGTAACTTTATGATAGAATAGCGATCTCAAAACAAAATAATGAAAAAAATAAGCATCAGTACGAACCAGCTTCATTCTGCGCACTTAAATTTA
Organism: Druon quercuslanigerum; assembly: GCA_010014905.2. NCBI lineage: Eukaryota > Metazoa > Arthropoda > Insecta > Hymenoptera > Cynipidae > Druon > Druon quercuslanigerum. The sequence goes on along the minus strand of JAAAKG020188716.1, from coordinate 7,059 downwards.
TTAACATTTTTTCAATAAATTGAGAAACCATTGGTGTCAAATTTTTGACAACTACGATAAATACATTTTTAAAACTATCCTATAAGTGTATTAATTATTAGATTGCTCAACAAAGAAACGGTTTTTATAAAACATCAATTTTGCAAATTTAAATTTTCCACATTCATTGCCAAGGTTTTTTTTTGTTATATCGAACTTTTACATTGAATCAGTTTTCATAATTTAAATAAAAATTTGTAAGATAGTCGTCATCTTTCTTTCCCTGTAGTGAAAAATGCTCTTTTTTAAAGTTTGACAAAAATAAAGCTTTATAACTGTAAGATTGTGGCGACGTAGGTGGTGCTAAAAAACTGCATATGCTGAGGGTAGATTCAATTATTCCGTGACACTGCTTCTGGCCTTGGCCTTGCGCGTCACGGCGCGCCGTATATATGCGGATTATTCTTGATGACTCCTGGGTCGTTACTCGGCGCAAACGGGGCTCACGGATATGAGTAAAGTCAGTAAAGTATGCTCAAGAATGCAAGTACCATATCTCAAAAAGGAGGGATGCACAAATAATGAAAGTAGCTACTTAATGTATCCAAACACGTTCTTCCCGCTTTTTTATTATGCTCCTTCCTTGCATTAAACGATTTAAAAAAAGTATTCCTCTAGTCTCTTTTTAATTGTTCTTTTTTCTCTGCAAATTATCCATTTATTTTTTATCTTTGCACAACAGATGTTATTGTTATTTCTCAGTTTGTCATCAAAACCAATAAAAACAAACAAAATTAAATTCTTTTCCTGTCCTGCCTATCCTACATGATAAACCTGGGAAGAAGTAACAATTGACAACAGAAAGATATTGAAAATGCCAGAAAAAGGAATTTTTTTCTAATTCGAATTCTTTTGAAATAACGAATTTTTTAACCTTTCTCTATAACTATATTATTAGATCAGAGATGAATCTAGAAGTGGAAATTTTGCACATTAGGCATATTTGGCCAGTAGCTTATTTTCATTCATTTGTTCAGATCACATCTTTGATAAAGAAAACAGCGGCTTGTTTTGATTCGTTTGTTGCAGTCCCTAAAAGTAAAGATAGGGTACTTCTCCAGCTGGATTCTCCATTACTAGCAATGTGCAGCATTGAATTTTGCTTGGCTTAATTTATCCTGGCGTCGCCACGCGAACTGCACAGCAGGGAACAAATAAATACAGCTTTACCGGAACCATCTTTCATGGCAATCTTTTCACGCGGCCGTTTTCAAATTACGGAGAGGATGTGCGGCAGCTCGTAATATACGGGAACTGTCCCATGCGATTCGGGCTACACATTATAATTATCAAATATACACCAATCATCATTCATCAGTTACAATATTCATATAAATATACAGTTGGTATAATATTATTTTGATAAGGTTCAAAACTAAAGAAAAATGTAACATATGCTCTTTCATATACTGTAAAATTAAAAATGCCCTAACTAAGAAGAAAAGAAGAGTAATAGCGTGAAAAATAACTCGAGGTCTTTAAAACAGATTAATTTAATAATAAATTTGCAATATTTTGTTCGAGGAATATTTGAGAAACAAAGAAAAGTAAGACAAATCTGCAGAATGATATTTATAAACTTGAGATTTTTTCCAAAATCTTGTTATGTATACAAATCAACGAAATGAGGTCAGTACTTCCTCGTGAGTGACAATTGATTAAACAAATGATTCTCGGCATCGGGCAATTTATCTGGTGAAACATAAATCTAACTTTTTATTAGATTCCAAAGGGCCTCCGAGAATAAATCTCTTATCAGTGAATAGTGAGTATATTTGAGCATCTTTTAAGTTGTCACAAGGACCCTGGAAGCAATGGAGCCATTGTAGCGAATATCAGTACTCAGTAGCTTATGGCAATATACATATATACATATATATATATATATAAGCTGACCTTGGTGAATTATCAACAGATTTTAGTGCCGACAATCTTACACTTGTATCGGAGTCTTTGTTCGGACCAATGTATGTCGAGGCAACGATTCATATTTTATAAATATTTCTGAGCTCTAACCTTGAGGATGTAATAATGTCATTACGCACGATACAGTTATTGGTCATGCACCAGGTTAGATCGATTGCAATTGTACTGTAATCGCAACGTGACATATTCTTTAAGTTAATTTGAAAAATCACGAGTTTGCTGTCGATTAGGTATACCTCCATCCCATTCGGACAAGAAACTATATTCTTCGTTTTTTTCTGCAACATTCATGATTTTTATCGTACAATTTTAAAAGTACTTTAAAAAGGAAAAAACTCTAATATAATGAAGCCCTTCTTATTACAATTGAAGCGAGGAAAGCATAACTGTGCTAAGAACAATCAACCTAATTTTACAGGAAAGGCAAAAAAACTTTCTAGAGGAACAATTTATAACCAAATAAGTAATTTTTTGTTGTTGCGTAGGTGAAAGGATAAAACATTGTTTGAAAAAATAGATGGCACTACATGCGCATCTAACAATCTAATCACGAATCTAACGAAAATGTCGATGGATTTAACACCGTTTATCGTTAAGAAAATTATCTAAAATTCATATTTTTATTAATTCCAAAATCAAACAACAGAATTTATTTGCAGTTGTTAAATACATATCAAAATCCTATAATGACCACAAAATTGTTTAAAACAATGAAATATTTAAATATAATTCATTGATTTAGTTTGAATTCTTGGAAATTTAAAAATATTAAATATATTTAAATACTAAATTTGAGGATAAAAAATTTCAAACCCATATTTTTTTAATTAAATAGGTGTGAAAAAATTTGAAGGTATCATTTTTTAAGAAAACTCAAGTTCGTCGAAATTTGGAACCATTTAGCTTACACTGCTTCAATTTTAAATATTGTAGGTGAATCCTTCTTTTAATCAAGTTCAGTGAATTCGTGATCGAAATTAAACCAATTTCAACGCAAATTTAATGAAATGAAAGATATTGATCTTTATTTATACAAATTTAGCACAATACAACGGAAGTTATATGAAGACTCCAAGAAAACTCAGTATTGGGCAGTGGAATTTATCTGGACTGAATTGATTATATCACAGAAAGAACGAAAGTCAAAGTTTATATCGATTTCAGGTGAAAGATCCATCGTAACAAAAATTAACCTTGCGAGTTAAACTTTAGACGAATCGAAGATAATTTCCGATTTTTAACTTTGCCTCGATAATCTTTTGCCTTATAATCGCTCCATTTTTATTCGAAATGTAGCGAGAATTACGACGCCAGCGCTATCTACCGTCGTTTAACTTCATTAAATTTGAGAGAAATGGCGATTCCTAGTTGTCAGTTGCTTTTTCCTAAGTGGTATTAAATAAGTTCTAATTCGTGTATAATAGTCTAATCTATTTCCAAAGAAATTCATGTGTAAAAAACTATGTTTAATTTGTCTTTTCTGTTGCTGATTCTATATGTTTTAGCGAAATTTGCTCACTTCAGCGTGACATAGTAGACGAGATCACAATAATTATACTCCTAACCCCGGTCAACCTTTCGACCAAATATGTTTAATTTTTAACTGTTGCAAGACTTACCTGCAAACATTTTAATTTTTGTTTTTCTGTATTATTTTAAATCTATTTTAAATCTTCAGATTTAGTGTGACTTTTAATATAAATTTAAATGATTTCTATTGGAAATAATGAGAATTTTACAGATTACAAGAAAACTAAGCCAAACAAAAAAAATTACATTAAATTCTTATGAATTCAACTCATAAAATAACTCCTTAAATTTGAAGTCAATATTCTATGACTCTTGGATATAGAAAATGTCCGCAGAGATTTCAGCGCATTTAAAAAAAATAGTGAATTCCATTCGTTTTTAAAAACAGAATCATTGGAAAAGTATATTAATTCTCATGAAAAAGTATTTAAAAACCCAAGCAATTCTTTCCGTTTTACACAATTTACTGGCCATTTTAGATAAACTTATATTTTCAAGTAATGTATGTGTAGTTTCTTGCAGGAATTTTGTCCGTTAATCCGTTGGTACTTTCAAAAGTGTGTTATTTTTTTTTAATTCATAAAATACTTTTTTTGCTGTTGATAAAAGTATTTGTTGTCGCTTATTTTACAAGTTAATTGATTCTGTGCAATAAATATTCGTCGGAGCGCAAAAATGCCGAAACAACTATTGTTTCTCATCCAATAATATCCAAGGTCTTTTGTTTCAGGCGTAATTCACTCAGTTTTGGATTCTGGAGATTATTCTACTTTTTTAGGGTCCTTATAAGCTTCTTTTACACATAGTTCTATTTCCGATTTCCAAAATATTGTTTTATCGGCCCAAACTAACATGCACACTCGGATTTTTCTTTGGATTCAATCTCTTCCCAATAATAGGTCATTACAAAACTTGTTATATGCTAAGGTAATAAAATTTAATTTTCAATAGTTTTCGAAAAAAAGTGCTACAAGGGAGCGACGCAAGATTCTATCCACTCTCGGTTAGGTCAGGCTGTAGGGCTCCAAGTTTGTGACCGAGAAGTCTGGGCTCGATTCCAGCTGCTGTTATGTTTTTCTATTTTTTTTTATTTCATTCAAATTATTTTGTTTAAAATTAGCTAATAAATGTGTTTAAATTATGCACAAAAATTAATTTTTAAACATTGTATTTTCATGAAAAAATGGTATTCGTTCACTTTAGAATCCAATATTTCAAGAATAAATTAGTGTCGCAACATTCTTGAAAACTTCTGATTCCTTATGCAATTCTTTATTAAAAAATATTAGTCATGACTCCAATTTCAAAATATAAATGTAATCATACCAGAAAATGTCTTTTATGTATATTCTAATTTTATGACGTTTTATTTTAATATTTCCTTATATTTGAATATTTATTTTAAAGACTGAAAGCCTCCATTTTTCATATAAAAGATGGTTAAAAATAAATATTTTGGATTGATTTAAATAAATTTAATAGTCATTTGCAATAAAAGAAACCTTTGAATGAAAAAATTAATAAGCAAATAAAAGTCGACAGCAGGAATCGAGCACGGACTTTGCGGTTACAAATTTGGAATAATTTCACCTAATCTAACAGGGAGTTGAAAGACTCTCGCATCACTTTTAATCCAATGTGCGTGGATTTTTCTAACGCCGATTTTCTCGAGACTGATTGGAAAGCGTATCTTATTACTTAATCATCTTTGACGTTTGGTAAAGACGTATCCCTGGGAGTATGAATCTAAGCAAACTTCCAAAGGGCGTAGTTCCCCTTGTATGTTAAAAAACGCTAATGTTGCCCACAGCTACATGAATAAATTTGTATTATATCACTGAAAAGAAAAGAAATGACTCTCGCTAGACCTGATATCAAATTCTCAAACTTTCACACCATTTGCTAAGGTAGATGTTGGGGGCTTCAAATTGCAAGCCTTGAGCCCTTGTGAATCGAGAGCGATTTAGGCAGGCGTTAGGCATCAAAACCTATGCAAAAGTGAATTCAGGAGGAAAAGAGTGCCATGAGAGGGGTTTGTGAAGAGAGGAGGGAGAAATGGTCCGAGATTTCGATAACCGGACGAAGGGCCCATTAACCGGGCAAAGTGTAAAAGTCGCGGGTAGCCAGAGAGCCACGGCCGAAGGGGAGAGGACAAAGGCGAAGAAGAGACCATGTTCTTTTCTTTGCTTTATTTTTGCGTCTGCAGTCGACTGACGAGTGAGCGGGCGTTGCCCTACGCACGCATCAACAACAAAGAGATAGCACGACTTGAACTGACTCTCTCGTCTATCTAGCTTCATTGTCGTCCGTGGAAAAGGACGACCGAGAGGAAAGATATGCGCGAGACAAACTCCAACGGATAAGTCTGGATAGGTCGAATGCTAAACAAATGCACTGCCGAAAGAGTAATTTCAGTCCCCTTTGGGATATGTAAAAGAGTTCTTTACAAAGAGAGAAAGTTCTCGCTGAATCCCAAGCCGTCAAATTTTGATCCAAAAGTAGATCAATTTGCTGGAATGGGAAAAACAATTGTCATCTGTTTTCAAACAAAATTTTTGTTCAGCAAAATACTTCAATTTTCAGCCAAAGAGTTGGAACTTCAACTAATACAATAAATTATTGACAAAGTACTTTATCTACCGCTTTTCAGATGAGAATTAATTATATTCAAACCTGGAGTGAATTATGTTTTCGGTAATGGCTTGCATTGGCCTTGATACTATTACCAGGGAATCCAAACGTAAACAGGTAGGGCCGCGTGACCGATTTCTGTAGGGTTTGGAGGCATTGACGCAAAACTCTCGCTCTCTTCACGAAATTGCGTGGGCCAACAATTCTAGGAATATTTGTGCAGCAAATCCAAGGTAAGTAATTCCCAATTTCAATGTAGTTACATTTTCAGTAAGAAAAATCATTTTTCAATTTAGAAAACGTATTTTCAACCAAATAGTAGATTTTTTAACCATAAGAGATGAATTCTGAAACAAAAATATAATAGTAGACCTTTTAATTCTTAAAAATTAGCTTTCAACGAAAAATATTTAGATTTTCTTATTGCGAAATAAACGAGAAACGCTAAAAAGAGAAAGTGTCTTCAAAACAGGGGGAAAAGGAGAAATTATTTGAAAAAGAAGAAAAGAGGAGAACAGAGGAAGGAGTATAAAGTCTGTATTTCGATGCTTCAATAACTTTAGTTCTAAAAAAAACCACCAGTTCCAATTTTTGCCAGCATTTCAAAAAATAGTTATTCACATTTATATTTTCAATGGGCGATGTCACATTCTGCGTTAATGCCCCTCCCTACATCACGAATCGTCACAAAACATGCTCCTCCCCCCACTCCCGAAAGTGTGATCTACTTTTAATAGGCCCCTTATTTGGTGAATCATTTCTAAGGAATGAGAGAAAAACGATTTGAATGAGAAATGCGTAACCTAATTGCATTGCAGTGAGAAAACACTATTTTATTACCTTGGTAGCCTATTTACTAGGGACGGTAAGGTAGATGAGGAGTTAGATAGACGCATAAACGAAGGTAAGAAGGTTATTGGTAGAGCAGCCCCC